>CAUYSK010053623.1:0-11158 GCA_963575035.1 Avahi laniger | reverse complement strand
TGGTATTTTAATAGGGATTGCGTTGAATCTGTAAATCACTTTGGGTAGTATAGACATCTTAACAATGTTGATTCTGCCGACCTACGAGCATGGTATGGTTTTCCACCTGTTTACGTCCTCTGCTATTTCCTTCCTCAATGTTTCATAATTCTCCCTGTAGAGGTCTTTTGCCTCCTTAGTTAAATATATTCCTTGGTACTTTATTTTCTTTGTTGCTATTGTGAAGGGAATTGAGTCTTTGATTTGGTTCTCAGTATGACTGCTACTGGTGTATATGAAAGCCTCTGATTTATGTGTATCAATTTTGTATCTTTAGACTTCACTGAATTCATTTATCAATTCCAGGAGCCTCTTGGTTGAATCCATGAGATTTTCTAGATATAATATCATGTCATCAGCAAATAGTGAGAGTTTTATCTCTTCTGTTCCCATTCATATGTCTTTAATTCCATTCTCTTGCCTGATTGCTGTGGCCAGGACTTCCAAAAGTATGTTGAATAGAAGTGGAGAGAGTGGGCACCCTTGTCTGGTTCCAGTTCTAAGTGGGAATGTTTTCAATTTTTCCCCATTCAGTATGATATTGGCTGTGGGTTTATCATATATGGTTTTAAGAATTTGAAAGTATGACCCATCTATGCCCATTTTGTTAAGAGTTTTTATCATAAAAGTGTCCCAGATTTTGCCAAATGCTTTTTCTTTGTCTATTGAGAGAATCATATGGTCTTCATTCTTGCTTTTATTGATGTGGTGTACTACATTTATAGATTTGCGTATATTGAACCATCCTTGTGTCTCTGGAATAAACCCCACCTGGTCATGATGAATTATTTTTTTCATGTGCTGTTGAATTTGGTTTGCTAAGATTTTCTTGAGGATTTTTGCATCTATATTCATGAGGGATATTGTCTGTAGTTTTATTTTTTTGTTGTGTCCTTTCCTGGCTTTTGTATCAAGGTGATAATTGTCTTCATGGAATGAGGTGGGGAGGATACCATCCTTCTCAATGTTGTGGAATAATTTCTGCAGTATGAGTTCTTCTTTGTAAGTTTGGTAAAATTCAGGTGTGAATGGACCCATGTGGTCTGGGACTTTGTTTTGTTGGAAGATATTTGATTTCTGCTTCAAATTTGTGCTTAATATTGGCTGTTCAGGAATTCTATTTCTTTCTGATAGAAACTAGGGAGGTTTTGTGTTTGTACGAATTTGTCCATTTTCTTCTGTGGGTCAGATTGCACTGTGCTGGCTGGCTGGGTTGGTGGCCCTCCCATGCTGCTTTTTATTCCCTATTGTATTTCTCACACTCTCAAGTCTTTGCACACATATCTCCCTTTCACCTTTTTTCCTGTGCTGTGATGCCCACATTGTTTCTCTGCACATTCACAATGCTGTTCTTGGGGGGAGTGATCCACTCGTGTGTAGCCATCTTAGTTCTTCACCTCCTTCTCTGGGAGCAGTGAATCAGGAAGCCATCACTAATACACCATTTTCCCTAAGTTGCTCTATTTCTTTTAAAATGTAGAGGATGTTATGTCATTAAGTTAATAGCTATTTATTAAGTACCCACTGTGTGCCATTTACCTATTAATATGCTAAGAACTTCCACATACACAATGAGCTTTACTTGATATATTCTACTGATAGAATGATAATGCTGGGAGCTATCAACAGAGGTCTTGTCATTAGGCTTCACTTAAATCACTCCGGATTGATGATATCTCCACTGTCCTTAGAGATCTCCTAGGGTAGAAATGCTACAAACTCATTAGCAAATTCTGTGATTGGGAAGTTGTCCCTAATAACCAATGTCATCATGAATACTAAAATTCATTTTGTTTAATTTAGTCTTCATTAAAATTGTAAATAGCTAGATCGTTAATATGTTCGCATAATTAAAAACATCCACACATAACTATTAATATTTTTCTTGTTTCTTTTTTTTTCTTTCTTTCTTTAAAAAAAAGTGTCCTTTTACATCTCTAACACTATTCTATCTTATTTCAAGTACCACCTTTACCTTTTGGACTTTGCTCCATTCATTTTCTTCTTTCTCTAATATTAGTTGGCCTTTTCTCTTCAACATGTAAATATATACAAGTTCTTTCAACGTTAAAAAGTTTTTTTAATCCTACATCATTCTTCTCCTTGTTAACTTCTCTTTTTTCTATACTAGCCAGTTTACTCTGCCTTCTCTTCCATTCTCACTTTAACCCTTGGTGACATGACAATTTTGTCTTACCCCTACACAGAAATTGTTCTTACTAAGATCACTAAAAAGCTAAATGCAAAATCTAAATGTCACTTGTCATTCTCATATTACTTGACTGTACAAGATATTTAACACTATTGACCAACACTAACATTGTTTAGAATGCCTGCATTTAAAGCAGTTAAAGTATGTATTCTCATTTACATTTTATCACATCACAAATTTTATGACTATAACCTCTCCTGGTTTAACTTTTCCCACTTATTTCTTACACTATCATTTGTGGTTCCTTTTTTCTCCTCAAATACTGGCATTATTCAGAGTTCTGAGCACTTCTCCATTCTCTTTGTGAACATTCTTTCTGGACCATCTGATTCACATTCACAGATTATACTACTGTTTAGTTATAGAAAAGTTCATATCTGTATCCCAACCTAGAACATTTTCTATGTTCAATCTCCAAATGTGCCCTGAATTTAGACTCAACTAGCTGAATATATAAACTTTATTCTTGGTTTTAATTGTTAGGATGATCTTTTTACTTGTTTATCTGCAAAGATATGAGTTACCTTATTTTCTCTCCTTCCGTCTACATTCCACATTTAATTAGATACTAGTTTTGGCTCCATGACTTATGTATCATCTCTATTTCTTATTCCTCAATAATTATACTCAATATTATTACTTGATTCAGAATCACATCATCCCCCAAATTGTGATGCTTTCTTCTTCCAGTAGCTTCACCTTTCTTGCTTCTTTTCTTGTCATTACTAATGTTGTTTTCAGAGTAAGTTTTCTCAAATACAAATACCATCATATTACTTCTACTTATGAATTATTATTTGTTCTCCAATGATCATCCCTGAGAGAGATTAACTCTCACATTTTAGTACCTTAAATCATCAATAATCTTACTTATGCTTGATTTTTCAGTACCGTCACCTGCCATTCACTGCTGACAGTCCTGTACCTCATCCCCATGTACATATCATATGCCTCAGCTGTATCAAAGTCCATTGTATCAAATGTTTCTGGTGCCTGTGCCACATCTCTACCTGCCTCTGATTTCAACCACTATTGTGGTAGGGAGTCCTATGCAAGCCCTGTCTCATTACACTACCTGAAGTTCATCAAAACCCATGCAGCATTCTGTCCCATGTCCTTCTCCCTATGCTTTAGGAGTTTCACTGACCTTAGCACTGTTACAACCAGAATGTGGGGATGTCATCTTCTGCAGACAAATCTCAGCCCATAGTGGACAGAAGTGGTAGATAAATGTTCTACCCTGCTTACTTTTAGATAAATGACTATTGGAGACCTTCCCATTGTTTTTCTGAGGTTCTGACAGAATTGGACCTCTCTTGCCATTTAGCAGGAAACTCAGAATGAAACTTTACATTTGCTTTTACAGCTTCCCTGTTTTTTCTATGCTTTCTCCCTTAGTCCTGTTTACTAGTTTCACCCCACAGTCTCTACAAGGAAAAACTGTATGCATTCAAGACATTATCTCACATTTTACTCTTGAGGAACCTAAACTAAGCCTCTGCTAAACATATTATCCTTTGAACATGCCATTATCCTATTCTAAAATGCCCTGTCTGCAAATGATTCACATGAAAAAGTCCCATGTACTCCCATACTAGAGTTTGTTAACAGTTATTGACTTCTTTGGCAAATGTTGATTTTAAACATTTTAAAATGTCACCATTTATGATTATTGATAGAAATTATTAGCTTACCATCTTTCTGTTAATAGACCATGAACTCCTTGAGAGCTCAAATCAGTCTTAGTTACCTATGTGTCCCAATGACAAGTACAGTAACTAGCACATAGTGATATCAAATTATTTATATTGAATGAATAACATTTGCATTATAACATGACAATGTTTGAAGGAGATGAGCATTTTTCTGATATCAATCACTGACACAATCAAGATTTCTTTAAATTGAATTTTAAGGAAAAAATGGTAATGTTTAGCTAAAATATATACAAACACACACACATACACATCTATTTTCCTGGCTAACATGTATGATATAGAATGGAATAGCACTTACAAAAATTTCTAAAAACAGATTGAAGGAGGTAGTGCAATCTGGAGCCAGAGGGGACAGGAAATCATGGTCAAATTGAAGGCTTTCAAGACTAAAGATTCCAAGTTAGAACTGATAAATATGTCTAGAAGCCATGGAATCCAGAAATGTCAGCAAGTACTCAGACATGGAATGAGAAACCATAAACGCAAAAGTAATAAACCATGTGCAAAGCACAAAATCAATTATACATTCATAGGAATAAAGACAAAGTTTATTGAGATTATTGAACCAGGGAAGACAGCCAGATTGTCAGGGACCAACGCACTTAGGAAGAAAAAATTAAAAAGAGCCAAAATCAGAATAAAGTTGTTTTAAAAGATGACAGCTATCAGAGCCATTTGGAAAGAAAGAGACAGAAATTGAGTCATTTATTTTTTGAAGTCTGAAAGATACTTTGAAGATGAATTCCAGCTATACAAACAATATCCCTTCAAAGGGCTATTCCCAATGGGGCTGTGAGGAACACATAAAGTCAGATTTATGTAAATCAAAAAATAATGGGTATTTAAGGAAATTTGATTTTTAACACAATTGAGTGAACATGCTTAATATTATAGTTTATGAAATTTGAAGGATATGCCTCACTTTCAAATGAACAAAATGGATGGCATTGAGAAAGGTAATAGAGTTTGTCTTTTTCTTAAGTTTCAGACTTATACAGAAATATGAAAGTAAGAGAGTAGGTAAAGTAGAAATTAGAGATTAAATTAGAGCCAAAGAAAAGTAATTTAACTGTGGGAATCTATTATATATTGTTCACTCAACGAAGGTTAATATTTATGTGCCGAATAAAAAATATAATAATTTTTCCTGGGACAAGTTATACTGTGATAATCTCAATTGGTTAGAGAAGGTGCACATGAGATCAATTTTAAAAGACATAAAATAAAACACCATATTTATGTCTTTAAAAGTTAATTGCAAATTCTTACCAAAATATTAGTAAACCAAATCCAATTATACAAAAAAATAATTAAATACCATGATCCATGATCAAGCAGGAATTATTCAAGGAGTACAAGGATAATTTAACATCTGAGTATAAATTAACGTATCATATCACATGGATTAATTTCCTGCTATTATGTAAGGTAACATTTTCACAGGGACCAGAGATTAGGACATGGAAATCTTTGAGGGCTATTATTCAACCTACTAAGTCCTTCTTCTGGACCCAAAGGGAGCCATTCCATATAAAAAATATATTCCCTACATCCTAAAATCCCCAATTATGATGTCCACTCAAGTACAAAATTTCACCTAAGACTCATCTTCTCAATACTTCCAAATGTCATCATCTAAATCATCTAAATTAGCTATGGATGAGGTATAGGACATCTTCCATCCAGAAGAAAAATTTCTTTTCATCGATGTCTCTGTAATACTAGGAGAAAATTTATTTGCCCCAAAAAGATCAGACATAGGAAATAGTCATAGACATCCCCCTTCAAAATGGGGAAAAATAGGATGCACATATTTGAAGAAAATTTTAAATCCAACCTAGTAAATTCCTTTAAGTTTCAAGGGTCATGAACAATCTTCTGTGTCTTGCTATAAGCAGTAAGAAGAAATCAGATCATACCTTCAACACTTTTTCTTGGAAATCTTCTTCCCTAAATATCCAAGTTCATTGCATAACAAATTCTATCTTTCACACAACTTGTAAGATTCCACATTTCAGCTAAGTTTCCTGCCACTATATAACAAGGATTTCATTTCTTTTAGTCTCCAATAATGTGCTCTTCATTTCATATAGAGTCCTCAGCAGAGGTACATTTAACATTCATATTTCTACCAACAGTCTGCAGAGTTAAAAATTGAATTTAGTAAGGTTGCATAATACAAGATCAATATACAAAAATAAACTGTATTTCAATATTCTAAAAAATGAACAATCCAATAATGAAATTATGAAAATATTTCTATTAACAATAGCATAAAAATAAAATATTTGGGAATACATTTACCAAAAGAAATGTATTATTTTTACAGAGAAAAGTACAAAACATTGCTAAGACAAATAAAAGGAGATCTATACAAATGGAGAGAGATTTATAATGGTAATTATTATCTATCCACTATACATAAAGCTTTCTCATCTCAACCTTTCTCCAAGATCTGCCCCAGTGTAGGCTACCACTGCTGCCCATGACATGTAGAGACACTCTCCTCCCCAAACTTAGATTCAACAACTCCTGCTGTTCTTCTATTACATTCCAGTGAGAAAACTTGCCTTGATCAACCCAATTTAATTGACTGTAGACTGAATCATTTATTTAGAAAGGATATCAGAGAGAGAGCTTTGGAGGAATCAAGAAGGGAGGGAGAGTTTACTTTCTTTCAAAATTAGGTATTTTTTCCTTCAAAATCATCACTCTGTGACTCTACATACAGGCTACAGGAGCATAACAATCCTTTATTCCACCTTGGTCATATCAAGCTGGAATATCGTACTCAATACCAAACATCACAGTTAAAGAACATGAAGAAGAGAACAACATGCTGGATAAAGATAGTGGACTTATTTAGCATGTAAATATATTAAGTGAAGACATTAACAGCCTCCAAATATTTGCAAGAATCTCATATGGAGAGGGGGATAATATAATCTTTTTTATATATTTCAGAAAGGAAAATAGTCTCAACAGAAGAATGTTAGAATGAAAAATGAGATCACTAACATTTTCTTTCCTGAAGTCCTTGGTCAGAAACTAGGTAATCATCTTTCATGTTGTTCAACTATCCCTTGTTCTCAGGTGGCAGGTTGTTGTATGTTTCCTCTAAAATTAATTTTATAACTCCTATGTTAAGAATGTATTGATTGAAACATTCTAGACTAACCTTGGAATATTTGCAACTTCTAGAGGGAGTAACTTCCTTAGAAGATGTAAGATGCTTGTTCTGCAAATGGCGTTGGATGCTCCACTGATATCCATGAGTGGCTTGTGAAACGATTTTCACTACAGTCAGCAAAGTCATGTATTTGATGCCACATAGTAGTATTAAACTGTAAATCAATTTACATGACATATATGTATGCCCAATTCATGTTGAAATGAGTAGTGTCCTTGGTTGTACAGACAACTTCAAATCAATTCCTTGATACCAGCAATGGGTAGCTGCTGCCACAGGTCGTTCATCTTTTTGACAAATGAAAACACGTGCCTAGTTAGAAAAATTTCAAATGCTATAAAAATACCTTTACAATGTTGCAGCTTAAAAATTTATTTAAAATATATGAAAATTTCAAGCATCTGCATTTTCATTCATTAACTTTCAGGATAAATCAATAATAAAAGAAAGTAACATGATGCAGAATAAATGAACTAAATTTAGCAAGCCAGTCATAATTGAGAAACCTACATGTGCCTGATTCATGAACATGTCCAGTCTTTATATTAAAACATATCTTATTCTTGGAGGTAAGCCTTACTTTTACTTTACAACATAGTTTGAATAAACATAAAATAGCAGCCAAGTACACTTATATAAATTGGACAGATCTTATAGGTTTTCACCATATGTACTAAGATAGAAACAGGTTTACCAATTTATTCTGGCAAAGGTTGGTGCTTCAACTCTTTGCAAGGAAGCAAGCAATACTAAAGGCACTGTTTGACAAGCCACACTAATATTCAAGTCATTAAATGAGGATTTTTTTCTTAAGGTTCATAATTTAAATGAGTCGGCAACCTGATTAGGTAACATTAAAAATGAGCTTTTAGACACTAATAAGCTTCCCCTTGGTTACACAGCCTGTTGTTTTTCTGAGGTAAAAAGAAGAGGGAGCTGCATGAGCCACTGTTTGCAATGTATGAATAAGATGACAAATGGGAAGAGGGCGTGGATGTTGATGAAGAAGGTTTGATTAGCAATTGGCAGCATGCAAACTTCTGAATTATTTTGCAAATTTAAAGAAAGGTTACACATGCAGTTGGTGAGCAGAATTATAGACACGAAAATAGAACTATCTGAAGAAGCAGACATTTTGTTTTCATGCATGTGATTTGGGTATTTTTGCATCTCTTTATCTTTATTCAAAACTCCAGGCTAGGATCTTGATACAAAGCAAATGGATTTTGCTTGCATGGTGCTTGGTCATCAAACAAATGTCACTAGCATTTCCTCAGGCCACACCAGTCTGGGATAACAATGGAGTGACAATAAGTAACAGAATGTAAATGGTAAGTGCAAAGCTTTACCAGACTGTGACAACACATGAGGTCACATTTATGTTAATCCTTCAAATTGCTGCACTGAAGCCTCCACCTGTATGACTAGCACAGGGAATTCCAGGCTACTCCAAGTGTTCTTCTTTCCCAAATGTTTGCAATACCTCAAATATTGCGTATCAGTTTGGAATGTCTCAGCAATAAATAATAAAAATTCAAATAGAATTTTCTAAAACCATGGGAACAAATATTCTCTAATAACAAAAAGACCAGAGGACATGTGGTTCATCTCTTGTCTGCCAGCATCATCGTGAACATATGTTATTTCCCATGGTCATCCTGCATGACCAGAGGACTGCCTTGATGTATTAGTCTCCTTGTCTCCTTGGGTCGCTGTAACAAAATACTACAAGCTGGGTGGCCTTAGAATATTAAAAATATATTCCATAACTGTTTCAGGGGTTAAAAGTCTGAAATCAAGTCATTGACAGAGCCATACTCCCTCTAGAGAAGAATCCTTCCTTGACTCTTCCTGTTTTCTGATGGTTGCTGGTAATCCTTGACGTTACTTGGCTTGTAGTAGCATTACTTCAATCTCTGTCTCAGTAGTCACATGGCTTTCTCCTTTTGTGTCTTTGTATATCTTCATTTCCCTCTACTTATAAGGATACCAATCATTGGGATGAGGTCCTGCCTTCATCAAATATGACCTCATCTCAGTATGATTATATCTGCAAAGACTTTGCTTCCAAATAACGTCTCATACACAAATTCGTGATGGATGTGGATTTGGGGTGGGATGAAATTCAACCCTCTATCTCCCACTAACTCCCTCATATTTTCAAATTGGCTGCTACTGAAGATGTCAGCTTCTCAATACAACTAGACACAAAGTCACAAAAAGAACCGTCTTTACTTATTTTCTCACTTTCACAATGAAGAATCTATTCCTAGAACTTTCACCTATTTCTTCATCTCTCATTGGTGAGAAATGGTTGCCCTTTCTAAATCATTGATTAGCCTGGAGAAAAACCATTTTACATAATTAGTGTCCACTAAATATGTTCCCATTTCAGGAGTATGAAGGGATTACTTCATACTCCTGAAGCACATGACCACTTGATTCTGAGCAAAATTAGTGTCTTTCAGCAAAGAAGACGTGTGACAAAGGAAGAGTTTGAAAATGACTGTCAAGTTGGCAACCAAAAGAATCTACTGTATTCAGGTTTATTTATACTTGTGAGAGACTCAATCCTGGTGATTCTCGTCACTAGAAAAGTTATAAATTACCTGCATAATTCAAATGTAGACTCTATAATATAAATTCTTTATTAGTTATAAGAAATTGCTGATTCATCTATATTCCTCACATTGGTTTGTCTCAATTGTGTTAAGTAGTGGACCCTTCAAAGAATAGTCCAGAGAACGACCCAGGGCTGTGGATGCTGCTGCTTTCACCTTTGCCACTGATGAAAAACAAAGAAACAAAATACTATCAGTTTTTGGCTTTACTTTATAAAGACTTCACAGTCTGAGCCTGAATACTCCCACTTAATCATTCCCATAAGCTTTAGTACAGCTCCATACATTCATGGAAAGTATATAATTATGGGATGAATTGCATCCCCCTCAAATTCATACATTGAAGTCCTAATCTCAGTACACCAGAATGTTACTGGAAATAAGATCTTTAAGGAGGTGATTAGGGTAAAATGAATTCATATTTGTGAGCCCTAATCCAATATGGCTGGTGTCTTCGTTGGAAGAGAGAATACAAACAACTGTATGTACAGAGGAAAGAACATGTAAGATGTTCTCTCCACATGCAAGATGGTGGCCATCTTCAATCCAAGGAGAGGGGCCTCAGGAGACACCAAATATGTTGACAACTTGATCTTGAACTTCCAGTTTCCAGAACCATGAGAAAATAAATTTCTGTTGTTTAAGCCACCCAGTGTATGGTATTTGTTATGGCAGCCCTAGCAAACTAATATGGATGGTTTCAGGAGCTAATAAGTTGAGGACACACACCTTCCATATGAAGTTAAGGTATAACTCACAATGAAGACATCTGAGTCTTAAAGTTTTCATATTTTTAGTCAATTTTCTCTTTTACCACACATGCACACAGACACACGCATGTGCACGTGTGCGCACACACACACAACATTCTTTCCAAAAAGTGCCTTGGCACCAGAAAGGCTGATTCAAAACAAGTTCTTTTTTTTTTTTTATTTCAGCATAATATGGGGGTACAGCTGTTTAGGTTACGTGTGTTGCCCTTGATCCCCTCCCCCCCAGTCCAGGTTTCAAATATGTCCATCCTGTTGCATGGTGCACATTGCACTCTTTGTGTATGCATATACCCGTCCCCTCCTCCCTCCTCCCCCCAGCCCCCTCCCCCCTGCCCAACATCCAATTGATGTTATTCTTATATATACACTTATGTGTTGATCAGTTAATACCAATTTGATGTGAGTACATGTGGTGCTTGTTTTTCCATTTTTGGGATACCTCGCTTGGTAGAATGTGTTCTAGCCCTTTCCAGGAGTATACAAGAGGTGCTATATCACCATTGTTTCTTAAAGCTGAATAGTACTCCATGGTATACATATACCACAGTTTATTAATCCACTCATGTATTGATGGACACTTGGGTTGTTTCCACATCTTTGCAATT
>CAUYSK010053622.1:0-12184 GCA_963575035.1 Avahi laniger | reverse complement strand
GAGCCGAGCTGAGCTCCCCTCCCCAAGGGCAGCCGTGGCCAGTAGCAGGCTGCGTGCCCGGTCCCCTGGCCGCCAGCCGGCGTCTGAATGATTCATGCCGCCTTGAACTTGACTCCGGCGGGACGGCCGAGCGGGAAGAGCCGCCCCCTGCAGAGGAGACTGGAAGCGTGTACGGTGCTCACGGCCTAACCCCGGGCGCCGGCAATGGAGTATTACTACTGCCCCAGCTTGCTGAAGCTCTCGCGGTACCTCTGGGTGAGTGCGGGCTCCGGGGCGGCGACGGTGCTCGCTCTTCTCCCCTGCTTCGTGTGTCTGGCCAGCGGCTCTGTGTTTCCTTCGAGCAGCGGTGGTGCTTACAGGAGGAGGGGGTGCTGGGGAGGGGGCAGAGCATGTCGTTTGCGGGAAGAGCCCAGGGTCTGACCACGCGTGTGTCTCAGTGGCCCCCGAGAGCTCTCAGGAAGACAAGAAGAACGAGAACCGTGTTAGTGAGTTTTCAGAAAGCGACATTTCTTTGATTTAAAGGGCTATTATTTATTCTGAAATTACATCCCTCTCGTCTTTGTGTGTGTGTCAGACCTTGTGAAAATGTCTTTCATGAGATGAAAATAATAGATTTTGTTTTCCTTTTTCTGAACTTACTCAGCAAAAGTAAAACTCGGAACCCCCACGTCACATTCTCTCTCCTCTATGTAAAGGAGAAAAAGCCAAAGCTTTTTTTCTGGTGAAATGCCATAGTCAGGAACCCATGTGTGGAAGTGCTTTGTGGGGTATAAAGAGCTTTTCAAATCTCGTTTTGCCTCTTGAGACCGATTTGCTGTGTGTTCCTGGGCAAGTTGCCTCCCCTCTCTGGTTCCTGTTTCCTCATCTGTGCAACTAAGGGATGGGCCTAGGTGACTGTGGGTTATGTGACGTTCATCAGGGCTTTGTGAACAGAGGGGCTTATCAAGGAATTGTCATGGGCTGGACTCAGAATCGTCCAGAATATTTGCCACTGGGTTGAAAATGCCCAGCAGGGAAAGTCTTGGGAGATATTATTTTTCCCCTTGCTGAATGTTTGCAAATACTTCAAATGCCTTCTCACCCAAGGAATTTTCCAGAGCTCCTAAAAATACAACTTTAGGAAACATTGTCTTTCAGCCGCCTCTCCCTGGCGTCTCCCCTCCCTCCCGAGTCCCCTGGAGCAGTGGAAAAGCCACAGACCCTCCTGGTCTGTATCCTTCGATTATTGGCATTTGAACATTCTCGTATAGTAAACTTAAGCCGACATTAACTGATTGATTTGGTTTTTTGAACTGTAAAAATCATGTACGCACGTGGTAGAAAAGTTGGAAATCCAGGAGAGCACAAAGCTGGCAAGTCTCCCATAATCATTTGTATTTCTGAATCCTGGGGTCCTCGCTGTGCCCGGCTGTGTGTCAGGCCCTGGGCTCAGTGCGGGGGCCGCAGAGTTACTGAGATACGGTCCCCATCCCTAGTACCTTATAGCCGGGCGTGGGCGCTGAGCACAGAAAGTATCGGCTGCAATCGTGTGTTCGTACAACACGCGCACTGACCAGCAGCAGCTGGAGCTAGAGTCAAACGCTCGGAATACAGGGCTGAGCAGGACGCTCCTGACCCGCGCAGCTTGCAGTCGAGTGGGGACGTGGACTTTTCCCAAGGAACTGGAACAAAGACCTCGTGTTTTACGATGGGAGCGGTGCACGGTGCTTTGCGGGACGTGGTGTCCCGAGGACACGGGGTCCAGGAGAGGCCCCCCAAGGAAGCTGGGCACTGGAGAGTATGTAGGAGCCAGCAGGTGATGCTACGACGGGGGCCGGGGGAAGCGTGTGCCAGGCAGAGGGAACAGCACGTGCGAAGGGCTGGGGTGGGTGTGAGAAGGAAGGAGCGCACACGGCACGCCCATGGCGGGGTCGACAGTGGGCACGAACCCAGCCTGGCCGGGGCGATGGGGAGAGGGTGCCCTCAGCCTCACGGGGGAGCTTTGTGGAGTAGACAGGGTCACGGCTCATCCCCTGGCTTTGCCCCGATTCTCTGTGTGACCTTCGGCAAGTCTGTCTTCTCTGGGCCTCAGTTTCTCCGTCCGACCATCCGAGGAGATGCAGTGGGCAGGTTAGAAAGTCTTTTCCGGATGTGATGCCGGGAGAGATTTCCACTCGGTCACCCGCTTTGCAGATTACCCACAATTTCTCTGTCCCTCCACGTCACGCAGACAGCCTGGCCCCCGTGGAACAAGACCGGGGTCCTGGATTAGCCTTTGTGTTCACATTAACCCGGAAACCCTTGCTCCTCGAGCTCCCAGGGAAGCCTGGGAACACGAGAAACCCACAGGCTCTGAAACTCGATTGTGACAAAACCGCGCGGCCTCGGGCAGTCCACTTCAGCTTCCTTAACCTCAGCTTCCCCATCTGCAAAATGGGGACACATCACCTTCCTCATTTACTTGTTGGGACCATTCCCGTGAAGTCTCTAGCTTGTTTCTGAAACCCGAAAGCTGCTCAGAGAATGTTAGCTTCTCCTGTTTCCCAGGAAGCCGCTGCCTGATTCAGAGTGACCAGCTAACCACCAGCTCTTGCGCAGAGCCAAAGTGGGGGTGGCTGGTTCTCCCCGTACCCCAGTAGCTCTGTGCAGTTGAGAACGTGCATTCAACTGTCATTCCTTCAGCGCGGTCCCTCCTCGCTGCCTCAGGGCTCTGTAACACCACTCTACCGAGTTCTCCCCGACCTCTCTGTCTAAAACAGTGCCCCCTGCAACATTCTTCATGCTGTTACCCTGAATTTTTAAATAAACTTTAAAAACATTGTATATATTGAAAGTGTACAACTCGATGTTTTGAGATGCATTTGCATAGCAACATGATTGCTACAGTGGAGAAAATCAAAGTAGCTATGTGTTACATAGTTACCTTTTTATTAAAATGGTAGAAGGACCTGAAACCTACTCTGTTGGCAGATTTCCAGTATACAGCACCGTCAGCTGTCGCCAGTATATCGCGTCTCTAGACTTACTCATCCTGCGTAACTGCAGCTTTGTACCCTCTGACCGTCCTCTGCCCTTCACCCCCGCCTGCCACCTCCCTGTCCCTGGCAGCCCCCATTCTAGTCTACTCTGTTTCTGTGTATCTGAGCTTCGTGGATTCCGGATGTGAGATCTGCAGTATTTGTCTTCCTGTGCCTGGCTTATTTCACTCAGCACAATATCTCGAGGTGGATGCCGGGGTCCCAAATGACAGGGTCTTCTGCCTCATTGAGGCTGAATACATACTCCGTTGTTTTCATATATGCTGCAATTTCCCTATCCGTTCATCTGCTGCTGGGAACTTAGATGGTTTCCACAACTTGGCTGTTGTGAGTCGTTCTGCAGTGACCGGGCGAGTGCGGAGATGTCTATGGTGGCGCCAGTTTCATTTCCTTTGAGTGTATGCCCAGAAGAGGGATTGCTCGGTCTATTTTCAAATTTTGGGGGGAACCTTCATACTATTTTCTATAGTGACTTACTTTAGAATACTTTTAGATTAATAGAAAAATTAAAAGATAGTAGAGGGAGTTCCCGTGCACCCTTCACCCGGTTCCCCTAACGTTAACATAGAACCGTGGTCAGGAACCCATGCGTGGAAGTGCTTTGTGGGGTATAAAGAGCTTTTTAAATCTCGTTTTGCCTCTTGAGACCGATTTGCTGTGTGTTCCTGGGCAAGTTGCCTCCCCTCTCTGGTTCCTGTTTCCTCATCTGTGCAACTAAGAGGTGGATCTAGTTGATTGTGGGTTATGTGACGTTGTATCCCTCCCCCAGCCATTCATCGAAAGTAAGAATTAACAGGGGTGCATCCTACTAACCAACCTCTGGACTAAATCCCAGTGGAACTGCGTCTGGGGGTGCTGCTGGCATCGGGTGGGCGGGGGTCGGGGATGCGGCCAACATGCTACCGTGCAAGGACGGCCCCCAGCACCGCCCCCCCCCCGTCAGCGCCACCGAGAATGATCCCGGCCAGAATGTCAGTCCCGCCAAGGCTGAGAAACCCCGTTGCATCCGCTTCTGCCAGTTTTGTTCACTAAGGTCCCTTTTCTGTTCCGGGACCCAGTCCGCACCCCACCTTGTGTTTCCGCACTCGGAGTTCTGGGCGTTAGCGGGGCCTCCTGCCCGCCCAGCGAGCGAAGGAGTGCCGGGCGCACTCGCCGTTCCTGCATGTGCCCGCTGGTGGCACGGACGTCTGCTGCGTCCTTTGGAAACGCTTTGCAAACGTGACGCTTAGGGGCTGTTTGACGTTCCCGCTTGCCCTGGGCTTTGGCTTTCCAGCCAGTCCCTTGTGGTTGGACACGAGGTGTGCTCCAGGTGTTTGCCACACGCACGATCCGTCTCAGCCTTCGGTCTTTATTCGTGTTTCGGGTTACGGCCTCTGTCAGCTTCTCGGAAGTGGGGCCAGGCACGGGCTGCAGCAGGTCCTGTGAAGCTGTCATTGGCTGGTGGGATGTTGGTGGCTTCCTCTTGGTGGCTGAGCCCTTGCGGGTGGCTGCATTTCTGTTCTGGGGGAGGAACCACCCTCGCTGTCAAGCGCTGTGCGGCCGCGTCAGCTGGGAGGTGGGGGAGCAGATTAGGTTTCTCCTTCGGATCGTGGGTATCGTAGCTGGTGGCCGCCTCTGCCACGGCTGTTGGGAGCTACTTAATCTCCTTTGCTGCGCAGATAACCGAGCCAGCTGGGCCCAAGGCCTGTGGCCTTTCCGGGGCATCGGATCAAGCTGTTTGCCTGCGTGTGTCAATTCCGGCAATAGCAATAATAGCAATTAGTAATTAATACTAATAGCAGTCACCATCACCACCATTCCTAGTGGGCATCCACAAAGTCCTGGGCCTGTACTATGTGCTTTTCACGGGTGTCTCATTGTGTCCTAATCAGAACCCCTGTGACTAGGTCTCATCATTACCCCCATTTTGCAGTTAGGGAAACTGAGGCCCAGAGAGGTTAGGCAGCTCATCCAAGGTCCCCATCTAGGAAGTGTCAGAGCTGTATTTGAACCCAAGCCTCCTTCTATATCATTTTAACTACTTCATGGAGTCTGATCTGGTTTCTCCGACGGGGAAACTGAGGCCCAGGATGGAGGTGGTTTGCCAGCCTGTAGGAAAGCTTCTTATGCATTCAGGCCTTGCAGGCGAGGCGTGGGGGTTATGGGGGGTTAACAGAAGGAGATCGCAGGGAGAGAGCCCTGGCCCGGAATCCCTGCCGTGCCTCTCACTGGCTGTGTGGCTTTTGGCAAGTCACATCGCTGCTCCGGGCCTCAGTTTCCCTATCTGTAAGTGGGGGTGGTCAGTCCCCCCTTTGCAGGACTGTGCCGAGGACTAGCTAAGACAAGGGACGTCAGTATCCTTGGCACAGGGATGGACTTGGAGTGGGCGTGCCATATCTGGAGGTTCTTGTTGGGCTCTGATACAGTGGCAGGGACCCCCACCTCTTGCCCATGCTTTGCTGGCTGCCTTTGCAGCCCACCCGGGGCCAGTGAGCCTGGCTCTGGGCAGGCTGCCTCTACTCCACTCACCCAGAGCGAAGGGGTGCCTCGAGTGCAGTGGGGAACGGCTGGGGAGTCTCAGTACCCCGGCGGCTTTGAAGCCATGGTGGCCTGGGGGCGTGAGACCCGCCAGGGGCTTCTGACAGCTTCTTTGGGAAGACCCCTGGAGACCCACACGGAGGACCGTCTTCCTGAGCTGTCGGTGCAGCTCCTCCCTGTAGGGTCTGTGGTGGTGGCCCGGTCCCCGTGGAATGATGGGAAAACCACTTTGCTTCTCACTGTGGTTGCTGATTGTCATTCCCCACCTCTGACTCCGCGGCAGGATTTTTGATGGAAAGACGTCCGAGGGTGGTTCGTTCGGCCGTTTTCTCCGCAGGCTTCGTGGCTCTGTTTACTGAGCTGTGTCCCTCCCCCAGCCCGTCACGGCCTCCGGTGGTGATAGTCGTCGTGAAACAGTCCGTACTGTTCTCGAAGTACTTCATCATGCGGCATCTCAGTTAATCCCCACGACAGCCCTGAGAGGTGGATATTATTATTATTTTAACAGATAAAACAAACACCTGGCACTCAGGAAGGCTAACTACCCAAAACAGACAGACAGGGCCAGAGCTGGGATTTGAACTCGGGAAGTCTGACTCCAGAGCTGATCTGATGACTTCACGTAGCACCATTAGGCAGGAAGGTTGCTCGTGTGCTCACCCCTGAACCCCCGGCCCCTGGCCCAGTGCCCGGCACACAGTAGGTGCTCAGTAGACGTGGGCTGACGGCCCCCCCAGCCGACTCAGGCCCCGAAAGCTGTCGTGCGGATAAACGGCCGTGAGCTTCAGCGCGGTGCGCGGCTCTCGGTACACGCCCATCGATAACTACCACGGCTGCCGGGGTCTTCACGATCAGCTCCTGAATCTCGGATCTTGGCAGCTTCAGCTCGTGCGGAGGGTCTTGTTTGGCTTTGGCTTGGCGATGTCTGTGGCTGAAATAGAAGAACGGGCTATTTTTGTGCTATTTGAGTTGGGCCTGAGGTTTGGGCCACGGGACGGTTTGCGTCATGAGAGGTTTTTGTCTGACTTGAGCTGTGGATGCCTTTTTAAGGCCCAGTTCGGGACGGAGAAACAGCGTCTTGGAGTCAGGCTCTCCTGGCTCCTGACGCCCCCTGGGCCGCACAGCGTGGGCTCAGGCAGGTCTCTTACCCTCTCAGAAACTCAGTTTTTCCATCTGTAGAATGGAAATAATGACAGCAACTGCCTTGTGGGACGTCTTGTGGATTCAGTGAAGCAATGCCAACAAAGCCAGGCGCACAGTAGGTGCTCAGTAAGTGGTAGCAGCCGATGCCGGTGCTAGACACCTAACGGATCCTCAGTTCAATGCAGCCACGAGGGCCAGGCCCTGTTCTACGTGTTCGGGATACATCAGTGAACAAGACAGTCCGTCCTGCCTCAGGCACTGACATTCTAGTGGGGCGTTCAAGCAATAAATAATGGACACGCTATGTAAGAACGACGTATAGTATGTCAGGAGGTGGGCGTGCTATAGAAAGAAGGAAGGAAGCAGCTAAGAAGGCTCGAGGGGCCTCCCCGAGAAGGTGACATACGAACAGAGGCTTTGGAAGAGGCGAGGGAACAGGCCAGGGGAGCTTCAGGGGAAGAGGGAACAGCCAGTGCAAAGGCCCTGAGGTCAGCCTGTGCAGGCACCTTTGCAGAGCAGGAAGGAGGCCAGGGTGCTGGAGCACATTGGGTAAGGGGAGGGAGTTGTCATTGAGGTCAGGGAGGTGACGGGGCATGAGCATGCGGGGCCTTCAGTCACTCTAAGGACTTTGCCTTGTGCTCTGAGGACGCTAGAGCCATGGAGGGGTGTCGCTTTGAATGGGAGTGACGCAGCCCAACTTGGGCTTTGGAGGGATCTGACGGCCGTGCAGGGAACACACTGAAGCAGGGCGACCCGTGAGGAGCCACCGCAGTTGTCCAGGGGGGAGACGACAACGGCTCAGACCAGGGCAGGGGAGGAGGTGGTGAGAAGGGGGCGGGTCTGGATCCGTTTGGAGGGTCCGGCCCCGGGGTCTGCTGATGGGGGGATGCGGGGCAGGATAAAAAGAGAAGACGTGGCTGACGCTGAGGGTCTGGGCTGCCAGCCGGGAGGATGGAGCCGTTGTGATCAACTTCCATTAGGGAAACCGCAGCGGGGGGGTCTTGAGGGCAGATCGGGACTCGGGTTTGGACCTTTTGGTTGAGTCCGAAATGTCGGTTGGACACCCGGCGTCAACACACATCGCCCGCCCCCCGCCATCCACGCCCCGCTTTCCCCGTCTGCACAAGGGGAGGGAAACTCCTGCCTTGCTCGTGTCGAGGGGTGGTTGGGTGGTCCGGGAGTGGTTCTAGAGGCCTGCCGCAGGCATCGGAGCACCGAGCCCTGCTGTTTGGCGCCTCGGATATGCCCCGTTTCTGAGCCCCAGGCAGAGGCCCCCAGAGCCTTGGAAGCGGGAGCCGCCCTGCCAGCTTCCACTGGAGGGTCTGAGAACTCCGCGGGACCCAGGCCAGCTCCCCTCTGGACCCCCCTCGCTGGGGCAATCTCGGGCTCTTTGTCTGCCTGGTACGGCTCCCCCAGCAGGACCACCGCCCCGCCTGTTAGTCCACAGGGTCCTTGACATGGGCAAGACACCTTGCTTTCCTTACAAAAAAGAGAGCCACGTGATGCCGATGGCTCCCCAGGCCTGGACGTCCACTTCCTGGTCCTCGGTGGGCCCTGGCCGCCTCCCCATGCGGTGGGAGCTCTGTGCTGACGGGCCGAAGCCAGCCTGCTCTCACAGGGAGGTCCCACAGGCCGTAATCCCTGCTGTCCCAAAGCAGCCGCTGCTGGGTTTCCGACATTCCAGGGCGTGGAGCAGTGAGAGGCGACATGCCTACCCTGCAACTGCCAAAAGGAACAATAAATGCAAGGTAGAGGCATATGGGGAAAATTCTTCTGGGACCCAGGAGTCTGGGAGCGGGAGCAATTGCTGTGTGACTCTGAGCAATTGATTGCCCTCTCTGGGCCTCAGTTTCTCCACTGGTATGATGGAGGACTATATTGGATTCTCCTTAAACTTTCTTCCTGTACACAATCCCCCCATTCAAAGGGTCCAGTAAAGAGTAGAGCTTTGGGGTCAGGTAGAGCTGGATTCGAATCCAGCCTTCTGCTGTGCTCTGTGACCTTGGGGAGGTGGTTTCACGTCTTTGAGCCTATTTTCTCATCTGGAGGTGAGAAATTCCCCTTTGTTAAATAGGGATCGCGGGAGCAGCTCATTTTGGGGACCAGTAGGGAGAGCACCGGGCACACAGTAGGCACTTAATAGATGGCAACTGCTGTTTTCCTACGTTCCTTCCCAAGGATGTTACGAATACATCCAAACCCACGCTGCCCAAGTCGCCGGCCGCCGCGCCGGCAGAATGATTTCCAGATTGAGACGCTAGAGGGCGCCCCTATTCCAACAGCGCACCTTGATGGACAGCTGCCCTTTTTTTTCTCTTTTTATGCTGGTGGAAGTTTATTCGATGAGCGATTTTATCTGAACACGAAGGGCAATGCAAGAAGTTGTTCTTATTGAGCACTGACTTCCATAGTTAATTTTTCTTCTTTTTTCTTTTAAATTTAAGTTGATCTGGACATACAAAGGGTTTCTTTGTTACATAGATGAATTACATAATGTAGAAGTCTAGACTTTTAACATGCCTGTCTCCTGAATAGTGTACGTTGCACCCTGTGGGTAAATATTCATCGCACACCCCCTTCCCCTCTGAGTCCCCGGGGTCCATGAAGTCGCTGTGTGACCGTGCACACCCATTGCTTAGCTCTCACTTGTAAGTGAGAACATGCTGAATTTGGTTTTTTGTTCCTGGGTTACTTTTCTTAGAATAAGGGCCTCCAGTTCCATCCCAGTTGCTGCAAAAGACATTTCCTCCTTTTTGATGGCTGAGTAGAACTCCGTGGTGTGCATATACCACTCTTTCTTTATCCACTCTTCGGTTGGTGGGCGCTTAGGTTGGTTCCCTATCTTTGCAATTGCAGAGTTGTGCTGTGATTAACATACGAGTGTGCAGGTGTCTTTTTTATAAAATGACTTCTTTTCCTCTGGGCAGATTCCCAGTAGTGGGATTGCTGGATCGAATGGCAGGTCTCCTTCTAGTTCTCTGAGAAATCTGCGCACCGTCTCCCGCAGAGCTTGTGCTCACGTGTGTCCCCCAGCAGTGTGTGAGTCTTCTCTTTTCACCACATCTGCTGTTTTTTGACTTTTTAGCAACGACCTTTCTGACAGGGGTAAAGTGGAATCTCTCTGTGGTTTTAATTCGCATTTCTCTAGCGATTAGTGATGTTGGGCATTTTTTGGTACGTTCGTTGGCCATTTGTTTCTCTTCTTTTGAAAAACGTCCGCTCCTGTCTTTTGCCCGCTTTCTAATGGCCGGCACAGGGTGCGGTCTTTCGGCGCCGGGTGCGCGTGACCCTCTCTGAGCAGCCCAGCGAGGCAGGCACTCTGTTGTCCTCACGTTGCAAGTGCGGACGCTGGGCGCGACCCGGCTTGTCCGACGGTTGCGCAGAGCCCGCGGGAAATGCGGCACCAGAGGGCGGGACGGGGTGGCGTGTGGAGCACGGAGCGAGTCGTGCGACATCCTAGAATGACGGTGCTTGGGGGGAATCTGCGCTTACGGTTTTGGGGGCAAATCTGGCTTCAGACCGCGAGTCACGGAGGAACAAAGGGCTGGATGCAGGTTATGCCCACACTGCCAACCGCTTTGTCACCGGTGGGCAAAGGGAATTGCCAGAGCTGGAAAGGGACTCGGATTTGGGGGTTTGGAGCCGAGTGGACACGTGGTTTTCAAGTTTGAGACAGAGCTGGGGAGTGGGGAACCTGCATCCTGAGCGTGGTCTGCCTGTGTGACTTCGAGTCAGTCACTGCCCCTCTCTGGGCCCAGCAATATGCAGTCAGAGCCTCTGCCGCAGCCGCTCGCCGTGCGCGTCTTCCGAGTGCCCGCCCTGGGCTAGGCCGGCGCGGAGTCTGGATCCTCCAGTGGGACGAGAGGGGAAGGGCACACCCAGGTGGCTGGACCGGCGAGCGCAGAGAGGCCTGGAAGAAACGGGAGGTCCGAGGGTGACCTTGTTTCTCTCACTGGGATTGGAGCCCAGAGGACGCAAGGTACACATTTCAAGGGTGCGGTAGTGTGTGGATGAGAAGGTCGTCCAGGAATTTGGGCTGAGTTGTTACTGTTTAAGAAAACCGCAGATTTAAGAAAACCTGATGTTTTACGTAGAAATTCTAAAGTAGGGAGGGACATCTGCGATGTTTAATGTTATATTAATATTTTGTATCAAACGTACTTACATCAAAAAATAAAAACATGTTCATGCTGATCTAATATTGTTTTGTTGTTATAATAGAAATATAACAACATAGTAACAAGAGATGTTTATTAGTCTGCTAGGGCTGCCGTACCAAAATGCCACAGAGCTCTGAATGGCTTAAAGGAAATGTAATTCCTCACAGTAGTGGAGGCTGGAAGTCCAAGGTCAAGGGGTTAGCAGGTTTGGTCTCTCCCGTGGCCTCTCTCCTTGGCCTACAGGTGGCTGCCCTCTTGCGGTGTCTCATGGGGTCTTTTGCTGTGTGTGCCTGATGTCTCTCTGTGCCCAAAGTTCTTCTTTTTATAAGGACACTAGTCAGATCAGGTTAAGGCTCAACCTAAGGCCTCATTTTATGAAATAATTTAACCACCTCTATGAAGGCCCTGTCTCCGAATACAGTCACATTCCAAGGTGCTGGGGGTTAGGGACTCAACATGTGAACTTTGAAGGAACTCAAATCAGCCTACACCAGCTGTACTAGGGAAAGCACTTTATATGGCTTCATTTTACCCTCACAACAGCCCCAAAAGGGCAACATTGTTATCATCTGAATTTTGTAGATAAGGAAAATGAGGCTCAGAGAGATTAAGTCACTTGCGGAAAATCACACAGCTGGTCAACAGTGGAGCTGAGATTCGAACCCAGGCTGTCGTGCCTTGGAGCCTGCGCTGTGTTAGTTCGTGTTTACAATTTGGCCTCCATCCTGGAGATGACTTTTTTTAACCTTTCACATTCTTTCGATTTACCAAGCAGGCCCTCAGTGCCCCTCTGCCCCCTGCCCTGCCCCTGTTGAAGGCCTCGATCGGAAAAGACCCAGATGCAGGGCGGGAAGGACCTTGTCGGGCCCCAGAGCTGCCCCAGCTTGCCTGGGCCCTGCCCGGCCTGTTTGGCGCCCTGCCCAGGGGGCGTGTCAGGGGCTGCCGCTCCCAGCTCTGCCCAGCTGCCCTTGTTTGCCGTGAGCAGCCTGGGCCCAGTGAAAGCAGCTTTTGTCCTGCGGTTCGTTCCTCCCGGAGGGATGACCTAAGTCTCGTCTTGGGAACAAAGCAGCGACCTGCCACGTGAGCTCAGGTCGGCCCCAGCAGCCCGCAGTGTCTCCCAGGCCAACTGGGGAGGGCGGTGGCCTTGGCCGTGGTTTGCCCAGTCAGAGCCCTGCTGTGTCCTGAGCGATGATGCCAGTGGCTCCCGTGTGCACAGCACTCTACAGTTGGTGAAGTTTTGTTCTGCGTTATCAGACCCTCCCAGACTCTGCAGGTGATGCAGGGCGGAGACTTGTAGAGATGACGCTGGTTATCGGCTATCGTAACAAGCCACTCCACGGTGTAGCC
>CAUYSK010053621.1:0-10525 GCA_963575035.1 Avahi laniger | reverse complement strand
TCTCGATGCTGTGGAATCATTTCTGCAGGATAGGCACGAGTTCTTCTTTGTAGGTGTGGTAAAATTTGGGTGTGAAACCATCTGGTCCGGGACTTTTCTTTTTTGGAATGTTTTTTATTGTTGTTTCAATTTCAGTCCTTGATATTGGTCTGTTCAGGAATTCTATTTCTTCCTGGTTGAGCCTAGGGAGGCTATGTGTTTCTAAAAATTTGTCCAAGAAATGGCTATCTTTTGATACAAGAAGAACATGACAGATAGAAACTCAGGTTATTTTTAATTTTCCTTTTATTACATGGTAGCGGAGATAATTATACTGCTTGATATTGCATTTGGACAGGGCGCATTTAGTGTTTCCAGTAAAATTCAGTACAGAAGAGGCAGGAGCTGGCACTTGAGGGAAAATTTGAGGTTAAACAAATATTATAGGATGGGCTCTCCTATTGACCTTGAGCATAGTCTCTTTGCCCTCAGTACTGCTCATGTTCTATTGAGGATTCAGATAAAAGTAGAGGAAAGGAAAGATCCATTAAGTGAAAAAAAATTAATGAGGGAGAATCTGAATTAAGTGATGTTAAATAGGTTTATTGCTACAAGATTTTTCAAAGTCTGTAGATGCTGCTACTATTGATATTAATAAAATGAAAATAATAATAAACACATTAAGCATTTACTATGTGTTCTAAGTGCTTTGCAAGTATTAACTAGTTTAATCCTCCCAATAACCTTATGCAGTAGATGCTATTATTATCACAACATTATCACATGTAGGAACTAAACCAGAGAAAGCATGTCACTTGCCCAAGGGCACTTAGCTTGAGAGTTTGAGGGCAGCATCAGTATATAGTATATCTCAAACTTATTTGACTATAACTTTCCTTCGTCTTTTTTTTTTAACCAATAGCATCTCATGGGATTAATGTTTGGTGAGAAACAGTTTTGAAAACATTAGCATAGAGAGAACAAAGTGGAAGAGAATTGAGAAGGGCATTGCAGAATGGTTTGTGCTTTTTAATCACAGGATAACAGCATTCCAGTAACCCCAAAGATGGGGGAATCCATCCCCATCTCAGGGATCAGATATACTATGATCATGGCCGGGATGTGGCATTTTTATATCTGTGATCTTTCTCCCAGGTGATATCTTTCCATGTCTGGTAAGTAAGTCGAGTATGTGTGTGTGTGTATGTGTGTGTGTGTGTGTGTGTGTGTGTGTGTGTGTGTTTAGTATTTAGAAATATTTCAAATAAGAAAACAATAAATTCTGACACATACCATACAAACAACAATCGCTAATTTTAGAGTCATGTGATTTCACTTAGCGTATGGCCTGGACCCCCGTAACCAAGGCCTAAATCTGACCCTGAGCAGATTACAATGAATTTTAGCACTCTCTATAAATTCTTTTCCTATGCTAAATAAAAGGTCACTGTTTTTAAGGAACATGAATAGGAAAAATAAATAGCCATAAAACATATGAAAAAATGCTCATCCTTAATCAGAGAAATGGAAATTAGAACATAAATTAACACTTTTTTCCTGCCTTGCAAATTGGCACATTGAGTAGTTGATAACATATAGGATTGGAAAGTCCTTTAATACACCGTTAGTTGGAATGCAAACTATTACAGTGTTTTTGGAAGGCTCTTTGGAAATCTCAAATAAAATCAATATGGATATACTCTTTGACCCAGATATTTCTGCTGTTTCTGCTGCCAGAATGAGTCTCCATCCTTCTTTCTGTCGTATTTCATAACTACTTTTTGCTACAGCTCTTGGTAGGTTGTGTAATTGCAATGTTAAATTACATTCATGTATTATTGTTGTATTATTTGCTTCCTCTGCGAGGATTACATATCCTCTCTGGTTCCTAAGGGATTTGCTGTGCCCCTCTCAGTAGGATACATATATTTGCAACTCCAGTAATATCTGGCTTGGCCATGTGACTTGCTTTGGGCAATGAAATATGGAAGTATTAATAATAAACGCCATGACCATACAGATGCTTAGGGAGCCATTGTGTGGTTTCCCTGGTTTGTATCACTTTGCTCTGCCGACAGGTTAAAATAAGGCTGCTCTTTAGCCTGGGTCCTCACATAAAGAAGACAGTGAACAAAGCTGAAGCTAAGACTCAGATATCACTTATGTGACTGAGAAATAAATGCTTGATGAGCCACTGAGTTTTTGGTCATTTTTAAACTTCTAGTGTTGTAGCCCAGCATAAAAGACTAGAAGCAAATATCCATTTTTTCTACAAAGCCTTCAGTGTCCACCCTAGTCTATGTTTCTTTTTCTTTTCCAAAGTCTACAAAAAATTTAAAGTCTGTGATATAAGTCTTTTAAAGTGTGAAGTTTTTTCTAATATTGATTTCCAACAATAGTAAATATGTCATCGCTCTTCCCAGGGGTATAATACATGTCTTGAACTCCCATGCCATGTCTTATTTTTCTCAATTATTTTCTCTGGTCCTGGAAACGTGGTAGGTACTGAATAAACAAACATTTTTCAGCTGATACACCTGCAACTATTTATTGAGGACCTATAGTATGCAAGCCACAATTGCTTTATCAATTCGTAAAAATGATAATTAGGGACTTTATTTCTGCCCAGTTGAGCAAGGAAAGTTTGTTCATTCCCTCAGAAAGAAGCAGTTCGTTCCAGAAAGATTTTACTTGCAGGATGATTAGTTTACAGAGGTCTTGTATTGAATGACTTAGTCTGTATGACTCAAGTTTTCACCCATGAAGAGCCCGAGGAAAGCCTTTAAAAAAATACTCAACTGAAAGTGGTCTCATTGTACTGGAGATAGAGAAGGATGTGGCTCTTAAAGCCTAGACAGAAACAAGCTTGTTTATTCTTAGAGTGAAGTAAAAGGCAATTATCTTAGAAAGAGATTACTTAGTAAGGGAACGTTTGTGTGAAGTGAAGAAAACAGAGGCAAGAAGGCAGAAAAACAATGATCAGTCTAATTTCTTCCTGAAAACAACTCCTGTTTCCCCTGGGGTATCAGTGGCTGGCCTGACATCTCAGACATAGGGTTTATTTATAGATTTTTATAATTGCATAATCAGGGACATATGCAATGCATTTAAGCTATCTGCTCATTTGAGCTCTGGAGTACATGCTGTGTTTTTTAACTTGGCAAAGTAAAACTGATTTCCGTCCCATCGTGAAGGAAAGTCAGCTCCCTGAAACCTGTGCAATAGCTTCCGGTGACTTCACATAGGAGGTTTTCTGGCCTACTGTGTGATTAGGCAGGACCTTAGTGAGGGAGGAGGGAAACCAGTGTCAACACTTTGAAGTGAGATCGAATGGCATTAAGCTGAGAACAGTCACTGGGGAAAAAATATTTATTTTTTATTTTTTATTTCAGCATATTATGGGGGTACAGATGTTTAGGTTATGTATGTTGCCCTTCCCCTTCTCCCCCCGCCAAGTCCAAGCTTCAAGCGTGTCCATTCCCCAGATGGTGAGCATCGCACTCTTTGTGTATGCATATACCCCTCTCCTCCTCACCCCTCTCCCCGAAAAAATATTTCATACAAGAGGAGGCAGAGCAACACGGTTGTACATTTTCTATTTGTGCTGAATAGCTATAATTAGTGCATTATATCTGCATTATTGTCTGAATTATAATCTCATAATATTTTGATCCTTAGATAAATGGCATTGAATCATTGCACAGTTAACCTTCTGAATTTTTTTTCAAGCTAACAGGCCAACGTAATGTGAATTGACAGGTGGCATTAGTCAAGGTTAAACATTTATTACTATTAGGTGGCAGATGGGGCATTTTAATGTCTGACAAGAGAAAGAAGTGCTATTTTTCTAGAAATCCACACAGGTGGCATTATCTTGCTGATTCTGCGGTGGACTACGCACATCAATTTGGAAAACTGCATCATCTCTTCAATGCTTCAGTTTTTTTGTCATCATAGGATTCATATAATTCTACCTGGGAACTTTTTTACACTTTAGAAGAAAACATATAGCAAAATTCAGGGTATCTTATATTTTTAGAGTTGCAAAGAGCTCTTAGATTTCTGGTCCAACTATCTCTTTATTGGTGAATACAATGGATCCCAGAGTCATTAAATAACTTGCTTGAATTCACATTTGGCTTAAAAACTGTGATTAAAATATTGATATTAAGAATACATTTTAGGTAAAGGAAAATTTGAAAAAAAAACAAAGAAAAAAATCAAGAACCCAATTAGAATTGAAGGTTATCACTGAGATGGGACCAGAAACCTGCTCACTACAGTGGCAGGGCAGGGGAAGCATGTTATATTAGGGTGGTGAACGCACGAGCAGTGACAAACCGAGGAATAGATGCAGAGCAGGAAGACAGTCCAATGTGCTGATGACCCCAATTGTGTTATCATGGAGGAAGTTCTTGTGTGGTGTGCTCTGTGGCTTAGTCCTTTGCACTGAACTGCCCAATGTTCTATGTAGTTCACTTAGATGAATCTATATCCAATGGTAATCAGAAAATACAAATATGGGTGGTAAGAATAGAATTGAGATTTAAAACCATTTACCCAGATATGAACCTTGAGCCCAAAACCAATGAATGAAAACAAGAACAGAACTAAGAAAAATAACTAAAATAACCCCAAAGAATTTGCATAAGTTCAAGATTGGTGATGTTTAGCTTGACAGAAGTTCAAGTGGTACATACTTGGGTGTTTTAGTTGCCCATAAACTCAGTGCAGTCCAGTATTCTGTTAAAAATGCCATCTTAGGCAATTTTCATACAAGTGTTATATTTTTGTTCATATCAGAACATGCAGCAGAACAATGGCATTAACTAACGGTCAGACCATTGCTAAACTTTTGCATCTCCAGTCATGACCCTTGGAAAGTAATAAGGAAGAGTTAAAGTGGTGGTTCCAAAATTTCTCAGGTTGACCCCTTTGAGGTTTCTCTTCTCAGTTTGACCACTTTGAGAGTTACATCCTTTCTCCATATAATACAAAAATGATCACAAAATTACCATATAATTTCAGGTTTACAGGTGCAGGTAGAAATGACCAATGGGAGGGGAATGAGGAAGATGACAGCTATGCTGGAAACTACATCATTTGAAAATCAGTTGAAGAAATTAGGAATGCTTAACTTGGAAAAGAAAAGATCTCAAGGAGACATGAAGCAGTTGTTACCAGAGATAACCAATATCCAGATCTTTTTTCCCCAGAACTTGGAAGACTACATTTTTCCCCTTTGAAGCCGAGCAGTCCGTGTGAGTAGTTCTCACTAACGGAGCAGGAGGGTAAGGGATGTGTGTCACTTCTAAGCGGTAGTATTTTATTTCTGGTCTGAATTTATCCTGTGTCATTTTCTCCTTCATATTGCTCAGGTTATATTTCCTGGGTGATGCAGCTCAAATATGGTGATTCCTCCATCAGTCTCAGTCTCTGAGTGACAACGTGTAGCAACATTTCTGCCGGTCTGTGTTATCACTGATCAGCACTCATTCAGAATGGGGGTGAGTAAGTATGGCAGGTACTTACATTGCTTTGCTCAGGGCAGAAATTATGTGCCCATGTGACATCAAACACAATTCCCACTTGGAAAATTGTAATATAAGTTTCTCTCTATTCTTTATTAAGACTTTGTGAGAGATACAAGTAGTTAAACACTGATTATCTGTAAGGGATTTGGGTACTAGGTAGGGTCTATAGGTCCAATCACATGCTAAAAGTCTATGGTTTTTATTTTTCTCCTAAACTTCCCTAGCCCTTTTTATTTTTAAGGTATTTAAAAAAAATAATAACCATTGTTAAAGCCATCACAGAATTTTTGTGTAATGCATACATACATATAAATGTTCATGATGAATTCTAGAACACTGCATAAGACATTATTACTTTGTAATGCACTCTTTCTTTTTGTGCAAAAGTCCAAATTTCAAATGTAGCAAATATGCTCATGACTTTGTATATGTGAAGTTTATAGATAATGGAATTATTCATGAAAGTGCCAGAGAATATATGACAAACAGTCTTTACTAAAGCGTGGGAGCCAGTACTAAATCTGGGATCAGATACCGTCTTTTTACCTTTTATGTCCAGGTCACCAGACCATGTTTCTTAATATCCAGAGGAGTGAATCCTTGTGAATCACCTGATTTAGGAGCACATCCTCCTCTCCCCGTCACAGGAGTTACCACATCGTCCCTTACATGGCCCTCTTGCGACTTTTTAAATTTGAATTTAAAATAAATACGAGTAAAATTCCCAAAAAAGTAAATCAGACATTACTAGGAGTTAGCCGTTTTCACGTATGTGACAAGTAAAGACAATGAGAATCATTGCTTCATGAAAGAGGTTATAGCTATCTGCCAGAGTCACAGCCACCTTGTGTGATGCTGCAGTGATCCCTTTGCCTGGAAATGTGAAGTAATGGATGCATGAAAAAGTGGACCTACACAGGGGTGATTAACCTGAATTTATTTTTTGTGTTGTTTGCATTTGGCAGTAACCACAAGGGAATCAAGTGCGCGGAGGTAATGTTACTTGCTGGTAAAACAGCAAACTTCTTTAGAGTAAATTATGATAAATTCTATTGACAAATATGTTGGATATCATGAATTACAGATAAATGGAAAGTGAATATTTGCATCAGAAAAAGTGTGACATTAATGACTTGGTGGCTAGAGGCGTGGACTGTCTCTGTAAAAACAGTGAATTTACTATTACTAGATGTGTGATCTTAAACATATTATTTAATCTCTTTAAGACTCAGTGTTCTCATCTTTAAAATGAGAAGGATAATTTTACCTGTATCATACTTTTATTGTCAAGATTAAATGAGAAAATACATATAGAGCACGTGGTAAATTGCCTGAGATGTATTATAATAAGCACTTAATCAATATTAGCCCTTTGTTTTTGTTTTTGTTGTAAATGCCCACTTTTGGTCAGCTTGATGGAAAGCAACATTGTGGTAGAAATAGTGTCAGACTGAATCAGCAGGCCTGGCTTCCTGTTCTGGCTTTACCAGTAAAGTGCTGTATGGCCTTTGGCAAATCACTTGCCTTCTCTGGACCTAGATTAAGTTCTGTTTTGTTTGTTTTGTTTTTGCATGAATGTATATTTAGACTTAAGATTTTCTAATTTTTTTCCAACTATAAAAATTTGATATTGTGTAACACAAAATCATGATTGTAAAAAAAAACTGAGTGCATAGTCCTTACTGACTAAATAATGGAAACAATTCATTATATGACACAGGAACTCTTGTTTAAGTAGCTTAGAACAGTGTTTCTCACACTTTTTAAAAATTTTATTTTATTTTTTTATTTCAAAATTTTTATGGGGGTACAAACGTTTAGGTTACATATATTGCATTTGCACCACTCGAGTTGGATCTGCAAGCATGCCCGTCCCTGACTGTGAACGCTGCACCCATTAGATAGGCATTTACCTGTCCTCTCCTCCCCACTGCCACCTGTCTGATCAATGAATGCTATTTCCATATGTGCACATAAGTCTTAATCAGTTAGTACCAATTTGATGGTGAATACACGTGGCGCTTGTTTTCTGTTCTTGAGATACTTCACTTAGTAGAATGGGCTCCAGCTACATCCGGGATAATACAAGGGGTGCTAGATCACCATATTGCATTTGAATCAGCTGGGGAATTCTGGGGAACTTTTCCGATGCAGGTTCTGGTTCAGTAGGCCTGGAGTGGGCAGTGCCTGCGATACTGCATTTCTAACAAGATTCCAGATCACCTTCTCACTTTGGCTTCTGTTTGACTGTCAGGATCTCCCTGTGACCCAGGAATCCGTTTCTGGGTATGTCCCCAAAGGAAATGAAATCAGCACCTTGTGAAGATCTCTGCACTCCCATGCTCATTGCAGCATTGTTCACAATAGCCAAGATATAAAACAACTTAAATGTCCATAGACAAATGAATAAAAAATTGTGATATACATGTACAATGGAATGTTATTCAGTTTTAGAAAAGGAAATCCTGCCATTTGTGAAAACATAGATGAAGCTGGAGGACATTAGACGAAGTGAAATAAGCCAGACACAGAAAGAGAAATACTGCATGATCTCAGTTATATGTGGAATCAGAAAACAAAAACAAACAAAAAAGAAAGCAAAACCAAACCTTGAATACATAGAAACAGGGAGTAGAACAGTGCAGTGGTTACCAGGTGTCAGGGCTGGAGAAATGGGAAGGTGCAGGTCAAAGGGTACAAAGTTACAGTTATGTAGGATGAGTAAGTCTAGAGATCTAATGTACAACAAAAGGACTATAGTTAATAATATTGTATGGCATACTAGAAATTCTCTAAGGCAGTAGAGTTTAGGTACTTTTACCACACACTTGAAAAGGTAACTCTGTGAGATGATGAATATGTAAATTTGCTTGATTTGCCTGTGGAAATCATTCACTGTGTATATGTGTATCAAAATATCATGTTGTGTACCTTAAATATGTACAATTAAAAAAACTCTCAGCTGTGTGAATTTCAGTATTAATGCGCTCCTCTTCATATGTTTGTAGTCAGTCTGGAAGAAAATAACAGGAAAATAAATAAAATAATTCAATCTGCCAGAAATATAATACCAACTCATCACACCAATTCAAAGAGTGAAACAACCACTCTGGAAGAGCTACTTGACAAACGGTGACACTTTTAGGACTAAAGTCAGATAGAATTTGTTGGGCACATGCAAGAGCCCAGGCCTCCTTTCTCTCCCTGTTGGGTCTTAAGGATCAAAATATCAATGTCCTGGACAAGAGAAATGAATCTGAATATATGAACACCAAAAAATCACAGGGCTGAAGCAATTGAGCTGTCTGATGTATTTTCTCACTAAAAGTATTTCATGCTGCCAATTTTAACTTCTGCAAAGTTTTATGATCAGACATTGTCATAAAATTCACTTTTCAGTTAAGAACTATGGATAATTTTGCCCTAGAAAGAATTTTGCAAAAAACCTATTTTCTTTAAACTGTCAGTGTAAGTGTCATGGAGAAAAAAAAGGCTGAGGGGGTAAAATGAAATTAAACTTCTGATAACACCCAGCCTCTCAAGTTTTAAGAGGTGATGATGACCCAGTGTGAAGTGGGCAGACAGAGACTTCTCACAAAATGCCAAATTGTGGAGAGAGAAGGGTTTCCGTCGTCCACTTCAGGTTAGGAATTTCCTTTTGATTTTTCTGAGTTCTTAATATCTTCGATGCTGAGGCATGGAGAACGCATGTTGGTGACTAGAAGCACTGGCCAATTGTCGTTCTCCTCCCGTCGGTGAGACTTTGAAGTCGCGAAGAGAGAGGGCAAGATGGTAAAAACGAACGTGGAGAAAGAGGCTGGCTTAGATGTTCATGTTTGCTGGTAGCTGGTGGTTGAGAAACTGTGCCTCCCTGTGTTAGACATACGGGGCTTTCAAAGTTAAACAACACAAACGAGTGGGAATTTTCACTCTCTTTAATTTCAAATGTCCATAGAAATGGAACGTGTGTGGAGAAATATCGGGAAAAGGTACTGAGTTAGATTATGGGAAAATCTGTGACAATAAAAATATATTTATAGGGTATATATTTATCAATTTACATATTTATGATTACATATTATACAATATTTTTAAAGTTCTATTTTATTATTATTTTCTTTTTTTTTTTTAAAGACTAGTCAAGCGTAGTAGTGAGGAAGGCAGAAAGTAGTAGAACAAGGAGTTCAATCTGTGACTGACTGTGAACAACTAAGTGAGATAACTCACTACCTTCGGACCAGCCCTATTTTATTTTTAATTGACATAACCATTGTACATATTTAGGGCACATCGTTGTGCTTCAATACGTGCATACATTGTACAATGACTAAATCAGGGTGATTAGCTTTTCCATCCACCTCAAACATTTATCATCTTTGCGGTAAGAACATTCAAAATCCTCTCAGCTATTTTTAGATATACAATACAGTATCGTTAACTACAATCACCCTACTGTGCCATAGAATACCAGAATGCAGTCCTCCTTTCTGTCTGTAATTTTGTATCCATTGACCAATCTCTTATACAATATCTACATTTATAGAACATAGAATATGGAGATCTTCCTGAAATATAAGTAATTAGATTCTCTCACATGTAAAATTTTATTTTAAAAGGCACTCTCCTTATAAATCTTCTGATGTAACTAAAGAATTCTTTAGTTAACAAATATTTACTTGCTAATGAGACTGGATATTTTCATACTTGCTTTCCTAGGAGGAGGGAATGCCTGCATTTGATATTTTCTTTTTTGGAAATTGATTACCCGTTGCCTTTTGGACAATGATCTGAGTTCAGGTACTAGTATGAGAGATCAATCTCATGTTCTGCAAGGGATGTTAGCTTGGCCTTAATGTTAAAAATGCATACATTATGGTACTCAGATATATTCTGCTGTCAAAGTGGTTTTTTTTTTATCGAGACAAAGTCTCACTCTGTTGCCCTGGCTAGAGTGAGTGCCGTGGCCTCAGCCTAGCTCACAGCAACCTCAGACTCCTGGGCTCAAGCGATCC
>CAUYSK010053620.1:0-95831 GCA_963575035.1 Avahi laniger | reverse complement strand
TGCTTTCCACAGAGGTTGCACTAATCTGCAGTCCCACCAGCAGTGTATGAGTGTTCCTACCTCTCCGCATCCACGCCAACATTTGTTGTTTTGGGTCTTTTTGATAAAGGCCAGTCTCACTGGAGATAAGTGATATCTCATAGTGGTTTTGATTTGCATTTCCCTGATGATTAGAGATGTTGAGCATATTTGAAACCTGGACTGAGGGGGGGGGGCAAGGGCAACACACGGAACCTAAACATCTGTACCCTCATATTATGCTGAAATAAAAAAAAAAAAGAACACAAAAAAAAAAATTTAAAAAAAAAAAAATACTGGTTTTCAATCCCAGTGCATACATGAGATAGCAAGGCATAAAAAGAAACTGGGTGACATAAACTAGGTACATAAGGATTTTGGAAAACATTAAATAGTAAAGAATTCATTTCTAGTCAAAAGTCTAAGGACATACCCATAAGGGATTCAAAAGCATGAATATATATAAAATACAATGTCAGCGTACTCTCTCTTTTCCATAAAGGTCCTACTGTGCGCTCATCTGTAATATCCCTTGTCTAGTATAAGGACCTCATTATACATCACAAGATGGGAAATCCAGAGAAAGTTTTATTTAAAATTCTATGTCTGACCATTGTAGAAATCTTCAAGGCATCCAGATACAGTTACGCAGCACTTGTTATTCAAGAGCCTGCTCTGTAACTTTCAACATGAATAAATTAAATTTTGAAACTTAAAAATTTGTGGTTAAAAAATGAGACCTCATTGATCAAATTGCCTCTGTAGACTTTATTCATAAGGAATGGAGACTTCTTTGCTTCCATTTCTATATTTTTAGGAGCATCTGTTTTGATGCAAGTCTAGGCCAAATAGTAATTTCCCAGCTTTCTCGTCTGTATTTAAATCTACTTGTCCACCAGAACAAACAGAAAGAAAGATGTTATCATTTGTCAAGTTTCCAACTAGACAGTTATTTTTTGCCAGCAATAAAGCAACATCAAGAAAGTGAAAACTGAACCAGACTTGTAGATAGGAAAAAGAAAAAAGTACGAACTAACAAAATGATTGCAAAGGCGAGGTACACAATGGACTTGGTTATTTATCTTCAGTGCTCCATTGTGCTTTGTTCCACTAATGTAGTCCTTAATAGTATTACTTTCTGTTGTAGCTGCTACGATGTGAGTTAATTCATTAAGAAGCCAAGTTCCTACTCAAAATAATATTGTTTAGAGCAGCTGGCACAGAGCTTTGCAACAAGAAATATTCAATAGATGTTTTTGGTTAGAAGAATCTAATGCTATTTGCTTGCTAAAAAGGAAACAGAGAATAGACACCGTGAGAAATAGCACTAACTTCTATTATTTGAATTTTTCAGGTAAAGACAAAATAGATCATTCCTAGACAATGCTGTATGGTGGAAATCACCAAGACTTTAATATCATAGAGACCAAGGTTCAAATCTCAGTCTTGTAGTTATTATCTCTGAACCATAAATTTAATTCTCGATTCTTATCTATTTATACCTGCCTTCCTTAATTGTAAGGAGTGATCATAATTAAATATTAATATAAAGCATCTGCCACAGAAGTGTTTGACTTTTAGATGGTACTAAATAAAGAGTACCTACGGTTTTCATACTTTTGGTTCCAAACGCGTAATTAGTGATGACAGCAGAGACTCATTTCAGCTCAGTGAAGAAGAAATTTTCTAGGAATTAGAGCTGCCCAAAGATCAAATCAACTGATTGCTTATTATGAGGTGGTGACTTCCCCATCATTAAGAGCCTTCAGAAAAACATAAATGACCTTTTACCAGGCGTGATGAGTAGGGAATTAGGTAGTAAGGCTTAAATTCTAGCATGTAAATGTTAAGTTTCTATGATGCCTTAAAATTCATGATAGATTCTGACACAATGAGCACAATTTTTCTGACTATTCTTTAAAAGCAAAGATAATGATATTAGACAGAAGGGAGCAAATTTGTCACAAGACATTGAGTTTGGCTTAAATGGTAACTTTACATGTCCAAAAAATTAGTGTTCAGATTCATGATATTTTTTCCAGCAACAGACTTTAGAAAAATAGAAAGGTCTAAATGTTCCCCAGCCTCTGGCTTCCTTGTGTCTATTTAAATAGCTCTCACTGCTCCACTTCATCTTTTTTTCCTCCAGTTGAGAAGCAGACATGACAAAGGTAGTTAAGCAAGTGCTGTTGATCAGCCCTAGAAAAATATCCATTTACTTCCAATTCATCAGTATATGCCCTGGGAATTTTCTTCTCCAGCCTCCTGTCTCAGTGGGCTGTAGTTCTCTCTCTTCCTTCTCCTTACTCTATCCAGGAAGAGAAGAAAAATATTTCTGCTTGTCTCATTCATGGTTTTCTTCTCTTCTCTGAAGATTCAGCATAGTTGGCCCTGTAGGGAATTGCCTGGTCTCTCAAGGCAATTTCCCAGTAAGGCTTATTCTGTCACCAAATGGAATCCTCATACCACCCACCAAAAGATCAATTTCCCTCCTTTCATTGCAATGCATTTTCTTTCATCAAATTATATCTGCATGATCCTAGAAAAAAGCATAACGGGAGTAGAGGAGAGACAGGGAGACACAGATTCTGTGGTTTCTTAGGGCTGAAGGATATTTGTGAAATTCCTGAAAAAATATTCAAAATTTCATGGAAGTGTGCATTTGGCTAGATGAGAGCCCATGGCTTAATCAAATTCTTAAATGCTGCATATGATACAAAAATTGGTTAAGAATCAATGTCTTACAGGAGAAAATATTTGCAAATAATATATTTGATAAGGGTCTTATATGTAGAATATACAAAAAACTCTGGCAATTCAACAATAAAAAGACAAATAGCCTAATTTAAAAATGGGGAAAAGATTTAAATAGACATTTCTTCAAAGAAGATATATATGTGGTCAATAAACACATGCAAAGATAATCAACATCATTAATCATTAGGGAAAGGCATAAAAACCACAAGATACCACTTCACACCCAGTAGGATGGCTATCTTAAGAAAGACAGACAATAACAAGTATTAATATGGATATGGAACAATTGGAAATTGGTTCTTTTTGACCAGTAGAATATTGACCACAAATAGGTCTATATACAAAAGTATATAGAAGCTGACAAATTACCAATCTTATAGAACTGGCATCGAAGACCACTCCCATAATGCAAATATAAGCACCTCCAGCTACTGGAACCCAAACAATGAGTAACCATCAATGAGGAAATCTTAAATTTGGCATCACTGACACATAGTAGAATCTTGAGATTGTTTCTAAACTTCTCATCTTCTCTAGCCATACAAGGATGCAATGATACTTTCCTCCATGATGTTGCCATGAATATTAATGAAATTGCATTTGTCACACAATTTAAGTCTTTGTTGGAAATGTTTCCTGTGACTCTAAGGTGACATTCACATGCTTTTCTATTTACTAAAGAAAATGTTACCTTGAACACTGTTTGGATACGTTGCTAATAATATTGTTTTATTCCAATAAAATTGAGATATCATGGACAGAAAACTCATCTGAAAGTCAGGTGACCTCGTGTTTCAATTATTGATTGCTGTATAACAAGCTAACCCAAAGCTTAGTGGTTTGAAATAACTACAGTATTCCAGCATGACCTCATGATTTTATAAGTCAGGGATTTAGAAAGTGTTGGCCAAGAGCTTCATCTTTAATCCAAGTGTCTGTAATAAACTGGAATGAATGAAGTTAAAGGATTCACTTCCAAGATTGCTTATTACTTCCAAGATGGCTTATTACTAATGTGACTGACACTAATGTTCTCTCTCTCTCTCTCTCTCTGTCTCTGTGTGTGTGTGTGTGTGTGTGTGTGTGTGCATGCGCGCATGTGTACGTGTGTGTTTCTCTCTGTCCTTCCATGTGGCATTTCGTCATCCAGGAACTCTCCACATGCCTGGTGCTTCTGTGATCTCAAGGAAGACATGCTTCTTTCATGATTCTGGCTTCTAAAAGAGAGGAAGCAGTAGCTGCCTGGACAGTTAAGAGCTATGCCCAGAATTGGCACAGCATTACTTGTGCTTTACTCTGTTGGCCAAAGCATTCAGAGCCTGCCCCAATTCAAGGGGAAGGAGAAATACATTCTATCTCTTAGTGAAGAAGGAAAGCATGTTGAATAGGAGATATTGTTGCTGTCCTCTTTGGAAACCACAATCTCACCCTGGCAAATTGGGCATCAATCTTTTGTGATATTCCCAAGAATTGGTCTCTTCACTTAGAAAATGCAGGAATTGGATCAGGGTTCTACTTAGGATCCTTTGGATACAAGAAACAGAGACACCGAAGTTATTCTTAGAAAACAGAATTCCTCTAGGAAAACACCAGATTGCCACTAAAACAAGCAAGCCCTCAAAGCATCAGCTATGTCCCCTGGCTTCTCTGGGAATGTTGGAATGTGTGGTCTTCCTCTTAAGGGAGACTGTTGTCCTTATAAATCTGATTTTATCATTATCCTAACCCTTCCTCACAGGTACACTCTCGGTAACTCTGTGGGGCCAATCAGTTTTAACTTCTAGTCCAACACATTCTCTCCTTAGTTCCAGATTAAAATTCCACAGAAAATCAATTTCTCTTTGCACCATTTCTTCAGTCCTTCATGTCTTTTCCCTATAGGCAATTATGTATGCTTCTTGCTACTCCAAAGATTGGCTGCTTTTTTTTTTTTGTCAGTTATACCCTTTATTTAATAAGTTGTGGCAGTTAGAAGAAGGAGAGTTTGGTGTTGAAGATAAAGATGACGTCACTTAGGACAAAAAAAATGGCCATCTAGAAGGCATGATGATCTCCAAAGTCATTCCAGCTCCAAGTGTGTATGGATTTTGCAAAGGTAATTTCCATTAGCTTGCGCAGTAACACAATAGCCTACTCATTTTGCAATGCCTCACAGAGTGTTCTAAAAAAAGGAGCTACTGCACATCTTCCATTCCCTAGAGAGAAAAAATAGTACTTCAGGGACTCAGCCTAATTTCCTATAGCCATTCTATTATCCCAGCTGTATCTATGGTTTATATTAACCCTTCAGTGCTATTGATCAGCCTGGTCACAATGAAAGAGCTTTATTGAATTCCAAGTAATGGAAACTCATTACATGGCCTAGATAATTAATTACCAATTCTTTCCTTTTAGTGAAATTGAAACTGGCTGTAGAGAACATGCTGAGTGAGCCCAGTAATGCAGCCCATTTAAAGCTTTATTTAGTGCCTATGAGGAGCTCTCTACGCTAGCCTTGGAGATGTGTTTGATGTACTGCAGGCCCTTTATACAACCCAAGTGCTTTCCTTTAAAATAAACTATCTTTTCGAATGGACTCTATTGAAAGGAGGAGGCACTTAAACCACACAAAGCAAAAAAATCAAAACAAAAATATAAATCATGTAAAGATGGAAGCAAGGCATTGCTTCACTGGTACTTATAAACCAGGTCATCAAAATGTTTTGCAAACCACTGAATAAGTCAGAAGTAGGGGTTGGGTTCATGTCTTCAATATTGTCTTTTATTCTCCTTGTCCCATATCATTGCTAGGCACAAGGCTGATGCAATTTTCAAAGAATAGTGAGTTAGTTAGTAATACCTAACATCTGTAGAAAACTGATAACATCATCACCAGCATGGAGTGAAAACCAAGGAAGACGGTAGTTACAAATAATGGTTGGCATTGATGGAACACCTGCTATGTACCAGGCACTGTGCTAGCTCTTTAACATATATTTTGTCATTTAATTCTCATAACTCTACAATATGGGTTACATTAATACCTATTTTGAAGATAAGAATAACAAAGCTTAATCACACTGCCCAAGGTCAGGGCTGTAATTCCAGGAGTTCAAATTTAGGTCTGCATAACTATTAAAGCCTACTCCATCCACTGTTCCACACTGCCCCCCTCAAAACTGATATGATAAAAGACAAGTGATTTCAAAAATCATTTACAGGAAACATGAGAAAGACTTGCAGTTTATGCAAAGATCAAAGTGCTACATGGAAAAAATAACTATGCTTCAAGTTAAAGCATAGGAGAAAATAGTTTTATTACCATCACCTCTCTTCCGGTGGCAGTATGGAAAGTAATGGTAATTTATGTTTTGTAAAACTTGTCCCTAAGATGTTTGAAACCTGGATGTCAAATATAAAATCTAGATATGGGCTGGACATGGTGGCTTATGCCTGTAATCCTAGAACTCTGGGAGGCCGAGGCGGGAGGATCACTCAAGGTCAGGAGTTCGAGACCAGCCTGAGCAAGAGCGAGACCCTGTCTCTACTAAAAAATAGAAAGAAATTATCTGGACAACTAAAAAAAATATGTAGAAAAAATTAGCTGGGCATGGTGGTGCATGCCTGTAGTCCCAGCTACTGGGGAGGCTGAGGCAGAAGGATCACTTAAGCCCAGGAGTTTGAAGTTGCTGTGAGCTAGGCTGACACCACAGCACTCTAGCCTGGGCAACAGAGTAAGACTCTGTCTCAAAAACAAAAAAAAACAAAAGCCCTGGATATGCTATACTTTCAAAGCCTTATTCAATCCTCTATGTTATAAGAAGTGAAGATTTGTGTAACTCCAATTATACAGAGTGGACTTGAAGTCAATTTCTTCCAAAAGAAACACAAGTTAGACTCCAAGAAGCATTGACCCAACCTTGATATTCTTCATTCTTTACATCAAAATCTATGATAACCATGGCATGCTGAACAATTGCAGAGAGGATGCTCTTCTACATATTTCATTATTATATAAACCAATGAAATGAGGAGTGTGAAAAGAAAAGGAACTGTTGGTTGTATTCAAAAAAGAAAAAACAAGGTTGAGTGCTTTGGAATACTTGCATACTGCTTTAAATATTGCTGTCGAGATGGGTAAGACAACTGTTAAAGATCAGAAATTTTGTGAAAATATAATTATTACTTAAATTACTTATTTAAAACATTACTAAACATAAAAACATAATTATTACTTAAATTATGTACTTAAGTTACTTCACAGGGTACTCCTAAGAATTCACTCTACACAGAAAATTAAAATTGACTTCTCGTGGGTAGAGTTTATGCAAGTAAAATAATGCAGATACCTTATCAGTTGACTCAAACTGACTTGAATAGGCTTTGGCCCTACCTCAAAGTATATACTTTCAATTTCAAATAAAACTCATATATGAAACAGTTTTAATCCCTACAATGACCATAAACATTTTAAATTAATCAACTAGTTTCCCAGCCAGCTTGTCTAGGCTAAGAGGATTTCTAACATACCACAGGTTTCTTCACAGGAGGCAGAGCAAGACTTTGTATCACACACACTTTGAATTCCTAACACCCTCTTATCTCCCTTTTCCTAAAACTCCACTCCTTTCTGTAGCTGTCTTATAGCTATCTAACTGCCCCCCTCCGCCCCCCAAATCCCCATTCCTCAGCCATCATCACTGGCCCTCTACCTCCTATTGTCTCTTCCTCACCTTTTCTATAGAGACCAACTGAGGTCCTTTGGCATTCTCCAGTTCTGCATCCCCACTCATTACCTGCTCAGAATAAGAAAGGCCCGGGGCCAAAAAAGAAAAAAAAATAGGAAAGAAAGAAAGAGAGAGAGAGAAAGAATGGAAGGAAGGAAGGAAGGAAGGAACGAAGGAAGGAAGGAAGGAAAGAATTCTTTAGAAATTATAAAAAATAAAGTAAAATCAAAGGTTAACCTGCATATATTTTAATTTGTATTCAATTTACATTTGAAGAACTATTTGAGCAGACCTCCATTCATTCCCAGAAAGCCTCCTTAATGGGTCTTTTACTTATAAAATGTAAAACAAAGATCCGGTGCTGAAATTAATGTTTTTGAAGAAACTTGTCACCAGCAAAGAGTCAAAACTCTGCTCTGATGATGAGGTGGGAAAATTAAAACTCCTCTGTGGGGTGGAGGAGATTGCATCTAGGAAGAACAGGTTCAGAAAGATGAGTTGCTTGGTGGGGAGATGTAGGCAGTGGAATCTATGAGAGGCTCAGCATCTTAGTTGGGGTCTGATTTCCAGTGGTTAGAGTGGCAGGGGCCAGAGTTTTTGACAGAACAATTCTTCGGCGACTTGATGTAATTCTCGACAGAGCAAGGTTCAAGAAGAAAGGTATATATATCTATATATCTATGCAGGGGAGAGGAGAGGGTTGTGGATGTTTTCTAGTTTATATAGAATGAATTAAAGGCCTAAAGTGAGGATGTGATAAAGCAAGCCAAGTGGCTGTCTAGATATCTGTGGGAAGAATATTCCAGGCAAAGCCAACTCCAAGTGCAAGTGTCCTGAAGCAGAACTGTGCTTGGCATGTTGAGGCATAGCGGGGAGGCCAGGGTTGCTGGAGCTGATAGAAGGAGAGAGAGTGGGTAAGGTCAGAGGATGGTGGGGGGGCATGGTTCTTTCTGGGCCACTGTAAAGACCACTTTTACTCTAATATAATCAAGAAGACTCTGAAGAGAGCTTTAAGATGGGAAGAAAATGTCCAGGTAAAACCGGATATTATTGAAGTGATGTAACAATATTTTTTCATTATGCAAGGGCTTACTACGGTGCAAAAGAAAAACTAGCAAAATGAAAGTGATGCCTAGGCATTTTCAGATAAAAATGTCATATACGTAAATTAAAGACAAGATTTTGGTCTTAGGCATCTACCAACTGATAAAATCATAAAGGTAACAAAGTGAACTTAAAATTTAACGAAGGATTGTCAAAAGAGCCTCAGTGGTGTCAGGTATATATGCATGAAGTCCTATTTCTGGACCTAAGTGTCCTAATCTTATAAAATGAGGGATTTAAATGGTGTGATTTTTATGGCCTCTTACTGAAATTGGGGATTTGCTGCTGATATTTGATGGTCCAGGGCTCATGTCTGAAATGAAGGAAGTATACCTAAATTCAGCAGTCACAAATCTGAAAGGAAAAGGAGGAAGGAAACATTGTATATCAGGAAGGTACAACATATTTGTATTTAAATTAATCAACTGAGCAATCCCTAGAACATACAGAATGAGAACATTAATGTAATTATTATAAGAGATTTCCACAGCTAACCCAAACCAATAGAGGTTACAAGATAATATTTTTGTGATAAAAATTACAAAACTGCCACAGAAGTAAGATAAGCAATGGGACACTTCTACTATCCAGGTATCTACTGGAGTTTTTCTTGTAAAAGTGAAGCATCCAATAAATGCTTGTCTTGCTAACAATTTTATCTTTTGGAAGATGGAGGGAGTAAAAAGAACATTTTGGGCAAGATGTAGATGAACAAGGAAGAATTGGTTCATGAATATGAAATTGACAGATACATATGCTAGATCTTACGAAGGCCTATTTCAGGGAGCTTAGAGTGAAAAATGAAATGGTGCCGTGGATAGGAGACCATGCAATAGAATATCACTTACATGCAAAGGGAGGTTTTAATACATAAAATTTGACTGCATGACTGTAAGTAGGTAAAGCTGAGGGGAAAGAGGAAAGAGGTCTTAAGAAACCAAAAAAGACAAAGACACTCTTAAGTGCAGGTGTTAAAAGCATGAAGGGAAAGACAATAAGAATAGGTCTTCACTTCATTAACTTTGTTGAGGTTTAGTAAATTTAAAATGTTCAACATTAGTCTTAATTTTCCTTAGAGATCAGATGTTTAGAGCTGCTCTGACCAAGACACTAGTAACAAGATACTTACAGCTATTGACTGCTGGAAATGTGGCTAGTTCAAATTCCAGATATATTATAAGTGCAAAATATGCTTAGCACAAAAGACAATATAAAGAAAGAAGATATATCTTAATGATATTTATATTGATTAATATTCATGTTGAAATTATAATATTTTGAATATATTGGTTTAAATAAAATACATTATAAAATCAATTTCACCAATTTATCTTTTAGTATGGTTACTAGAAAATTTTAAATTACCTATGTGGCTTGCATTTGTAGCTCATATGGCATTTCTACCAGACAGCACATAACATGCCCTCATTTTGTGGAAGAGGAAACACTCCTAAAAAAATTGTTTTAAATTTCTTCCAACTCATAGAACTACTATAATTATTGAAGAATTTATAATTATTTTTTAAAGGAAAAAAAAAAGAACAAACACTTGGAATAATGCTAAAAAAAGAAAACGAAAATTCTTTAAAACCATATGTAAGACCAAAAATACATAAAAAGGATAGGCCTTCATCTTAGGGGTGAGATTGGAATAGAAGTATATGTCCAGAGCAGGACAAGCTATATCTGCATGTTGTTGACCAAACTTTATACAATCTGGAGCACGCAATGACAAACTTGAATATATCTTGACAAAAACGAAAGGAATAATGATATATTTTAGGTAAAGGTACTTCAGAAATGGAAAAAAATGCTGCATAAATGTGTCTCAAGAGTCGCCCAGTTCACCAACATGGGGATATGAGAAAGTCACATCTCTTTTATATTCTAAAAAATGGAAGTCTACTATCTTTTTCTTGAAGTCCACCCTTTCCTAGCTTCATCTTCCCAAAAACGACATTCCAAAAACCTAGGCTTACTCAATCTATCCCAAAATATTCAATTCTGCTAAGAAGTACCACAAGAGGAAAAAGAACTGCATCTAATCTGTTGTCTTACAAGTGCTCTTGCAGCTGCCACAAGGTGGCACTGTTGAACACTGGCTCCTGCACAGCCCTGTAGTCACTGTCCATCGCCCGTCCAAATCCCTTGAAAAGAATCTCCCACCTATAAACTCTCCATCTTCTTTTCTTCTCTCCTGTTATTTCCCACTGAACTCCAAATATTTGCAGATCTTTAAAATGCAAAACATATTCACCTTCCACATTTAAATTGCTTTATAGAATATTTTCTTAAATGAAGACAATTCCTTTCCTTCTGTGATTCTGCCCACTAAAAATACTTTTATTCTCATCTTGCTACATCATAAATGATGCAATAGGAAGTTACCAGAGGATATGGTGTAAAGATATTAGCACTGCTTACAACTGCAATGGGCTACCTTGGGAAGTAGGCAGTTCCTAAATGCTGGATAATTTTAAGCAGACTCTAGGTGACTATTGTCAAAAAAAATTTTAAGAAAAGTGTGCAGGAAAGAGTCAACTTGTGTTGTTTAAACACTGCCTATTCCCATGAAAGACCTGTTTTTAGGAGTGGCCCTTGGCCAGTTTCTGGGAACTGAGATTTTGGAATGTTCTATCTCCTAAGAGTGTTTTGTGTACCTTAGGCTTTGGGTCACACTGTACCAGTTGGTCCAGATATTTTACGCTAACAGTGTGAATTTTGTTAAACACCATCTTCTCTCTGGGGTTCTAAAGCTTAAGCAACTGAGTTCAGACAGACAGGTACTATTTTGGCTGACCCTCAATAAAAACCTAGATACCCAGGCTCCAGCCAGCTTCCCTAGTTGGCAACAGTTTGCTGTAAGTTTTTCCTGGGGAAGTAAGCGTGACCTAGGAGACTCCATCTGGAGGGAGACACTTGGAAGATTGTGCCTCACATGCCTTTTCCTTTTTGATGATTTGATTTTGTACCCTTTTATTATAATAAGCTATAACTATGAGTATAACAATCTGTGAGTCCTGTGACTCCTAGTGAATCACTGAGTCTGAGATGATCTTGGAGACAGAATATATCTATATGGATGAGAGATTACTCTTTATATACATATTAATCTGCATATAAGATGCCTGCCATCTAGTAACCTGCAATAAAATCCACCACATAAAAAAAACACACTTTAACACACATAGGAAATTTTATAAACTGAACTAATTTGTGCTGAATAAACACTGAGTAAAATAAAATTAGAACATAATTAAGAAAGTTGCTTGATCAGGGGATACTTTGTGCATGAATTTTGAAGTAGGAAATAAAATGCTAGGGAAAAAATTGGCAAAAAAAAATCTTTAGAGGTACTTGAGGAATGTAAGAATATACATGTATATGAAAGATTACAAGCAAATTTACTTGTCTGTGGAGAAGATAATAAGGACTGCAACTGGAGGTATGAAATTTAAAGATACATGAACTGATCAAATGGTGGCTATCATTGAAAGAAAGAAAGTTACATAAATTTCATAATATTGTGGACTGATGTGATGGAAAAATCTTCTAAAATATACTAGTCCACCTTCCTCATCCCATTTATACTCTTTCCAAAGTAGCATGTTTCATTTACTGCACGGCCAATATAACAACAACAATAGAAAACCAAGAACATCCTGAATTCCACTATTATAGTGTACAGAGTGTGACTCTACAGACTATGGGTTCTCTGCCATTTAGTAGCAATGTTACCTTGGATAAGTCACAAGTTACTTTTAATACTAGTACAATCCTATAATATAAGAATACAAACCAGAGTACACACAAATTCCAAACCAGAGTACCCATATAATTTTCCCTAGATCACTTGACTAGTTAACAGCAGAACCAGAGCTAATACCTAGATTGCCTAATCTTTAGTCCAGAAGTCATTTTTCTCTACCATGTTTAATATAAAGAAAAGCTGTGGACAAATTTTCAGGGATATAATGGTTGAACAGAAATAGATTATTTATTAGCAATAAGAAGCAGACCCAATTCAACCATAGAGCTCCAGAGAAACTAAGATTGGAGGCAATTGGAGTCATGGCAAACAGCGGGTGTAAAACAGGGATTTGTGTGAAAGTCTGTAAAGAGCAATCGGACCTTTAAGTTCCCATCCCCACTCAATAGAGAAGATAAAAAATCTCTGCCCCACATCTCAGGAGAAGAAATAGAATCTCTGGAGCACTTGAGCCATAGAATCCTACATCTAATGACACCAAACATAGGAAGTTTGTGGTTGAGGCATTTGTCTGAAAACAAAACCCAACACAGAAAAGAAGAATGCTATATGGTTCCATTCGTATGAACTTCAAGAGCAGGTAATACTACTCAAGAAGGATAGAAGTCTGAGTTGTCAGGGACAGGGGAATCATCGATAGGGAAAGGATACCTGGAAACTCTACCGGCATGGAAATGTCCAACACCTTGATGTAGATGAGAGTGAAACAGGTTCATGCAGATGTAAAAAATTTGTGAAGCTGTGCATACAAATTTACATATTTTACTGAATGTACTGCATATCTCAATTTATAAAAAGAATCCAAGAGTCTGCTAGCATCAAATTTAAACTTTTCAGGCTCAGTCAAGTTTTCAAAGAAACATGAGAAACGAAGTTCCCAATGTGGAATTGATCCCTTATTTTGGTTCTGTTTTTCACCAGAATACTTGATTCTCAGCTTTCACAATGGGGTGAAATTTTTCCTGACTTTAAGTCAGCTGACCTTGTTGTCTCAGAATTTTCTTCTCGTTTATGTAACTATCCCATCTCCATTTTATTCCTCCAACCCTAACCACTGCTTCTCATGATATTTGGATATACATGTTTTGAAAAGAATATATAACACATTATTCATGATCTTTAATAAGCCGATCAGCACAAACTTACTGCCATCATTTACTCTTATTTACTCCCCTCCCAAGGCTATTATTTTAACTTCTATCACCATGAATTAGTGTTCCTTGATATTGAACTTTATATAATGGAATAAATAAAATAGGTACTATTTGGTTGGAGTTTCTTTGATTCAACATAATGGTTTTGAGAAACAGTAGTTGGACATGTGCAGGCAGACAGGCTTACCTGTACAAAACTGAAGACAGAGGGGAGTCAGGATTTGGAATCGGTTCTACCCACTGTGATACAGAAGGTCCAGGAGCACCTGATCAGTTGACAATTATAGAGACAGGTCTAGTCAAGCAATGGAACAAGATACTTGAAGGTTTGGCAACAGACAATAGGCAAATGTAGCAGTGAGAAGGTTGAGAGAATGAACAGCCAAAGAGACAGAAAAAGGTTCTGAAAGGAAGTCATGGTTATTTGACGGAAGGTGGACTACTACAATGGGAATTCAGGACCAAGAGAGCCTCAGAAGAAAGGCATGCATAACGAGGAAAATTTGTCATCAGATAACGGAGCGCCGGGACATTGATCTGGGGCCACAGAAAAAGGAGGGCAAATAACCACTGTGTTCAGGGACAGGAAACATAAGGGGCACAAACCAAGGGAGTGTGACTTTACTCTTTGTTTTTCGAGTGCTATGCTTTTGAATCATTTGGTCTGCGAGTAGGATGAGGCTATCTGTCTGTTGTGCTTTATGAAGAAGAGGGAGGAAGAGTGGGAAATCTTAGGCAAGGTCAGAGATAAGTAGACATTGCTTTACTAAGTGTGGAATCCAATGACAAAAATTACTGGAACAATTTCTCCTTGACAAAAAGATGTCCAAAGCTAAATTGGAAACCCACAATTTCACACCAAAGAAATCTCAGTTGGGAAAGAATTTGTTAACTTTTCAGAGCTCTTTAGAAAAAGGAATTTATCCATGTGACAGATTATGCAAAGCGGTTCATAGTCCTACATCAAAATTTCCTCAGTCTTCTCCCAAACCAGTGATACATAATTTCCAGGGATAGATTCCCTCCTCCACCAATCTGTATTTTCAATAAGCTCCTCGGTTGATTCTTACACATATTAAAGTTTGAAAAAATATTGTTTTAGACTATTCAATAAATAATTATAATTGTCAGCCATGCCATGTGATAATGAATAGTTAACTTTAAAAAAGTCAATTATTATATATTTGGAGGTATTTAGAGCTTGAATCCAAGGATTAGTTACAAATCAATTTATAAGAGAGTTAAAATTCTGACTCCATGAATTTGTTTCCAGGGCTATTTTGTCAATACAATTTCTGGTCATCATTATTTGTATAGGTCTAATTTCATCAGTACATATTTAATGATAATACATATTCTTAGTTCCAAACATGAACTTACATGTCTTGACTAAATTCATAGATCCCTCCATGTCCCACCATACAATGTAGTTAAAAGACTCAAAAACAATGCAATTGTTCCTTGGAGAAATATCTTTGAGAAAGTTTTGTTTAAGGAAAAAAAAGAAATTAGTTTTTATAGTAAACTGAGGCAGCCACATTTTATTCATAACCTTGCCATTTTCCCATCAGTCTACACTGAAGAACAACTTAGCACACAAACAAACACACACCTAATGTATTTATTGTTGTGTAGTTGAGAACATAGATTACCGCATCACACAGGACTTCCTTTATAAGCAATCACAAGATTTTTGAGATGAAATTCTGGTTTTCTCCAGAGTAACCCATTTGTTCTTATGGAACTGGAGCTATCCTAACTGAACTTACTGTTATTTTGCCTCTCCCTAAACTTAAAGCTAAAATTTTTACTCACTTTTCAATACTTACTTGTGCCTTCACTCTATCCTGGTTTCACTATTTTCTCAATTTTCTCTTTTATTATTATCCAATCTCCATTTTCTTATAAATTTCACTATTTACCACATATATTAATTTAATAACAGGTGCTATTAGAATAAGAGCTGGTAGATTAAAGAATACCATCTCATTAAATTCTGCATTGTAGACAAGTTTCTGACATTAAACCAATTTGAAGTTCCTAATAGTTCATGCTAGTTTCAAGTCCCACATAAATTCCTTTGAAAATCTGAAGAAAATACAAAAAAGTATTTTCAAGTTCCTTGATGTTAACTTTATTTCATAGAAGGGGAAAAGAAAGAAAAATATAAAATCTAAGAATTTTCAGGAATATGTATGACCAGTTAAAACATTGCACAGTAACTTTGTTAATTTGTCATTTTAAGGCATGAAAATGTACTTTTTATCTTGATATTTTTCTAGATGAGTGTTTTATTGTTAAATTTTTGCAGATATAAAATTATTTCAATAAAAAAATTGTTTCTGTTGCATTTGGGTATGTTTTTATGATTCTCTTCCTTTGGCAACAGAATGACTTTTTTTTTTCAATGTTCCAAGTCACATTATCATTTATATATGAATTTCTCTCTTTCTCTATTGATACTTACATGTATGTTAACATGTATGTATGCACATATATATATATTCTAAAATAGCACACACCTGATACATTCTTCACAAAGAAACATAATTATATAAATGATATTTACATAGGGTTTTTATGTTTTTCAACAAAACATATTTAACATTAATTTTGAACTTGAAAACTGAAAGATAACATAGGGCAAATATTTTATTTTGATGGTACATACAAACTGAGAAAACTGAGTTTTAGAAAACATGTTTCTGGCTTTCCAAAATTGACACAGCAATTGGATTCAATACTTCTATTTCTAAGTCAACACAATGCCTAGTACAGTGTCTAACACATAGTAGGTTTTTTTACACTAAAGAGAATTATTTTATTTATTTATTTGTTTATTTAATACCAGAATATTACAGGGGTACAAATATTTTGGTTACATGAATAGCTTTTGTACAATTTGAGTCAAAGTTATAAGTGTTTCCATCACTCAGATAGTGTGCATTGTACCCATTAGGAGTGAATTTACCCATCCCCTCCTCCTCCTCCCACCTGCTTGAATTCCATTAAATTTTACTACCATATGTGAACATAAGTGTTAATCAATTATTAATAGTTCCAATTTAATAGTGAATACTATGTGGTTTTTGTTTTTCCATTCTTGAGATACTTCACTTAGAAGAATGATCTCTAGTTCCATCCAGGTTGTTACAAAGGGTTCGAAAAGGTTCACTATTTTTTTTATGTCTGAGTAATACTGCACGGTAGATATATATACAACATTTTACTAACCCACTCATGTACTCATGGGCACTCGGGCTGTTTCCACATCTTTGCGATTGTGAATTGTCCTGCAATAAATATTCGAGTGCAAGTGTCTTTCTTATAAAATGCTTTTTTTTCCTTCGAGTAAATACCCAGTAGTGGAATTTCTGGATCAAGCGGTAGGTCTACTTTTAGTTCTCTGGGGTATCTCCATACTATTTTCCATAGAGTTTGTACCAGTTTGCAGTCCCATCGATAGTGTATAAGTGTTCCTTTCTCTCTGCATCCATGCTGCATCTGTTGTTTGGGGACTTTTTGATAAAAGCCATTCTCACTGGCATTAGGTGACATCTCATTATGGTTTTGATTTGTATTTCCCTGATGATTAGACACATTGAACAGGTTCTCATGTTTACTGACCATCAGTCCATCTTCTTTCAAAAAGCTTCTGTTCATGTCTTTTGCCCACTTTTTAATGAGGTTGTTTGATGTTTTCTTGCTTATTTACTTAAGTTCTTTGTAGATTCTGGTTATTAGCCCTTTATTGGATGACAGCACGCAAATACTCTCTCCCATTCTATAGGTTGTCTATTCATTCTATTGATTGTTTCCTTGTCTGTGCAGAAGCTTTTTAATCAGGTGTCATTTATTTATTTTTTTTTTTGCTATGATTGCCTTTGGGGTCTTCTTCATAAATTCTTTGCCTAGACCAATGTCTATAAGAGTTTTTCCAACCTCTTCTTCCAGAATTCTTACAATCTCATGCCTTAGGTTTAAGTCTGTTATCGACTGTGAATTAACTTTTGTGAGTAGTGAGTGATATGGATCCTGTTTTAGTCTTCCACATGTGGCTACCCAATTTTCCCAGCATCATTTATTGAATAGGGATTCTTTTCCCCAGTGTATGTTTTTGTCTTCTTTGTCAAAGATTAGATGGCTCTTTGAGGATGGTTTTATATATGGGTTCTCTGTTCTGTTCCATTGGCCTACATCTCTGTTCTTGTGGGATGACTTCAATTTTTTCCCATTCAGTATGATGTTGGCTTGATGTAAATGAAGGGTGGAAAATGCCTCCTGTCTTGGTGAGAGAAAAGTGTATGTCAACCTCTACTTGGAACATAAAAAATCTCACAGAATCTCCAATATGGAAATTAATATTTGACTCACCTGGATATAAAACAAAAAAGAAGGTCAATAGCATTTTTCTGATTATGAATGTGCAAGGTACCAATATAGTCAATTTTGAATCCCTACTTTAACTATTCTTGATCTTGAGATTATTTTGTTCTTTAGTTTTACTAAATTACCCTCAGGAGGATTAAACTTTGCTGAGATGAATTTCAATCATCATAAAACTTCAACAAGCCAAGTTATGAATATTTAGCCTTCTCCTCATATTCAAAATATCTAAATAAAGATGAGAATATAAAGAAAATGGCCCCTAACAGGCATGATTACCAACTTTAAAGAAATGCCAGTGTCTATGGATTTGAAATATGAAACGTATTTAATATTTAAAAGGCTCTCTAACAAGGTATGAACTTCCCTCTTCAATTAATTATATTGATTCCAGCACTTGTCTTCCTTTCATTTAAAACATTCAAACAAAGTGTCTCAAGTATTTGGATTCGGTACTGGAGGAGAAACAGACATTGGCATAAGTTGTTCAGAGGTGTGATCAGAAAGGAGTTTTAACAATGTGAAAAAAATGCACAACCAACTTCCATTATCCTACATTTGATGTTGCTGGTGCCATCAAGCAAACACTAAATAACAACAAGCAAATTCTGTTGAAATGTTTAGCTAAATGGAACCAAAACAGTCACAGATGACAATTTCATAAATACATTAATTAGAAATGTCTCCAAATAGCATGTGATTTTGAATTATTAACATAAAACACTGCATTATAAATGACTGCAAATTGCATTCCCAGTGTTCTCCATGCTTAATTTATCATGCCGTAGGAAAATTTGCAAATCACTTCATTGTTTTATACTTAATGGGTAGTTTTATGTGTATATTATTTCCTTAAGATAAAATTCAATCGCACCATACATACGTGTTATGTAGCATGCTGTAACAGATACACAAAGTTGGGTCAAAAAATGGCCAATCTCCCCTTCATAGGAGTGTTTTATATTCACAGTGATTTATTATGAAGATTCCACTTGAGTTCCTGGCTACCCTCCTCTGTCTCAGTGTTCTTTCTTCCTCAGGGATACATTCCATTCATAATGATACAAGACTTTTACTAAGCTGTCCAAAGCATGGCTTTTATTTTACACATATAGAGATCAAACTCTAAGTACGCAAGAGCCAAGAATCTGGCCAAACTTAACCTAGATGGGTGTTGTCATTCACACTGCGAGGACAAATTCTGATATGCTTCTTCATTTGAAAGGAATAGTCTATATGAAATATTTAAAGTATTATAGTTTATCTATGCATGTATCTTTTCACTCTGCTCATTTCTTATGATTTTACCTTTTGCTTCGTATTTATATTGCTATTGGATCCAAGAACCCTCTAAGTAAGTAGTTTTTCACTTATGATTGTTTGGGGGATTTTTTTAGCTGTAGGATCCCCTTGTGAAATAACATTTTAAAAACCACTAATTCTCCCCAGTCTGAATAGAGTAAGTCTTATCCAAATATTTGAGAAGCTAATATAGTATGAACTTTAAAATTACATACAAAACGATTTACACTTATGTTAAGTGTAAGCATTTAAGGAGGGAAACCTGTCCTGATTCTTCCTTCTAATACAGCTTCTTTTATTCCTCCAGGGATATCAAGATGCTGATTCACCCGCATTATATTAAGAATAGTCACTGGTGAAAAAGTCATGCACCATACTGTGATTCTCTTCTCATCTTCACATTTCTTCTGTGTTGCCAGAGCCATACCTGAATTACTCTCCTTTCTTTGTGTTTGGATCCCTTTTGTAACTGGTGGTATTATTCTGCTTTTAGTTAGGGGAAGAGAAGAGGCCCTTAGGCCTTGTCTATTGTAGGCCATATGTTCCAGTTCAATCCACCGGTGTTCTGAAGCAGAGACTCGTGTACAAACCCAGCTAGCAATGAAATGTTTTCTTTTGATATTGAGTTCCAGGCAGTAGATTATTCATTACAACAATGTTATAACTATTAGACAGGGATTTAAAAATAATTATAACTAATGTATTAAAGGGGACAGTGGAAAGTGGGTACAGTAGGTAACTTCCTCATTATAAACAAATGAAGAATTTAAGAGTAAAATGAAAAATAATAAGCACAAGAAAATAATTATAAAGGATTGACAGCCTAATCAACAGACTCTTGACAGACTAATAAATAGACTGTATATAACATGAAAAATGTGTGAAACTGGGGAAAGGTCAATATAAATTATCCAAACTAAAACATAAAAGCATGAGAGAAATAAAAGAGAGTATCCAAGGACTAATATATACATAATTGGAGCCCCAGAAGATAAAGCCAAGAGAGCAGGCTAAATAAATATTTGATGTGATGATGGCCAAGAATTTTTCAAAATTAATGAAAAAAATAATTTAAAAAACAGATCCAAAATTTTCTGGGAACTTCAAGGTTGCATGTTTGTGCATATGCTCACACATGCATTTATACACACAAATATATGTATGGAAATTTATAGCTACTAAAAATATCCTTTAATTCCTTAACAATGAAGGTAAAATAAAGACTTTTGAGACAACTAAAGCCTGAGAGAATTCATTTCCAGCTAATATGTACAATAAAACATTAAAGAAAGTTGTTCAGACAGAAGAAATATGATAGTAGATGGAAATTTAGACCTACCCAAGTAATTGAAGAAAGCCATAAATGGTAACAGTCAGGGAAAATAGACTTTTTTTTCCTACTTTTAATGCTTTTAAAAGTACTTGATCATCAAAAGTAAAAATAGTAACAACGATTATGAGTTAAGAATATATATAAAAGTAAAATGTTTGACAAAAATAACAAAGAATGAAAGGGAGGACCTAGAAGTATGCAATTGTAAAAGTCTTATACTTTGAAGTGGTGTAGGACTATTTTAAGAAAGACTGGTAAGTTAGAGATGTACATTGTAAGTAACAGAGCAACCTTCCCCTCCAAAATAGGTATACTAATACACAGATAATAGAGACAAACAGAGTTTGAAAATATTCCAGTGATCCAAAAGAAGAAAGAAAAAGAGGAAAAGTAAACAAAAAACAGATAAGATAAAGAGAAGGCAAAAGCAAGATGGTAAATTTAACAGTTGCATTTAATGAAAATGGTCACACATCTCAATTAAAAGTCAGATATTAAGATTATATTTGAAAAGCAAGATCCAACTTTATGTTGTCTATAAGAAATTCACTTAAAATGGAACAACAGAGATCAAAAGAAAAGAGGTAGAAATAATATATCATGCAAATACTCATCAAAGAAAAGCTGAAGTGACTATATTAATATCAGATCAAATACACTTCACAACAAGAAATATTATCAGGAATAGAGACATTATAATCATGAAAAGGACAATTCAAGAAGACCTAACAGTCTCAAATGCATAGGCACCTAATAACAGGATTTCTAAATACACAAAGCAAAAACTGATAGAAAAAAAGAGACATCCACAATTAAGTTGAAAAGTTTAACATTCTTTTCCCAGTAATTGATAGAACAAGTAGACTGAAAATTGTAAGGATATAGAAGATGTGAAAAATACTATCAAACAACCAAGATATACCCTATTATGGCCTAATTTTGCTGAACAATAAGAACAACATATAAAAGGTTGGTTGATATTATATTTTTCAAGGATTTGTTTATCTCATTTCTTTCTATTATTGTAAAAATGTCCATGAGGACTTTCCTGATATTTTTTTGGAATTGACTTTGGTCTAGAAGTTACAAAATAAGAGTGCTTTCTCTGGGCCAGTTTATACTGAAAGAAAGTGACTAGAAATCATCACATCAAAATGTCCACCATGTAACCATATCAGATAAATTTACAGTTATACCCAAAGCACTGTATTTTGGTCTGTTTTTAAATTTATGCTTGAAAACTTCATTCCTCTGGTTGCCAACAGAGAATTAATATGCCATAAAAATCTTGGTTATTCACATGGAGATCATTACTTAAATATATATTAATTGTGAGGGAAGTATTGTTTAAGTGACTTACAAGATGGGGTCCTTGACATCCCCATCCTGCTATTTCCCTTATCAAAACTAAAAACCACATAGATTTTGAATATAAACATTATTTGCTTCTGTTTGCTTGAATAAACATTTTTATTTATCCTAGTTATATGTATTCCTAATTTCAGTTTTGCTCTTGAAAGCACAGATGTAATGTAAAAAATTAAACCATAATAGGAATCTCTTTGAAATCTCTAAAAATCAGACGGGTTATTAAATGTATACTCAAACAGTGTTCTTGTGCCTCAAATGAATAAGGATCCAAAGGAAATTATTCAAATCAAGATTCTCTTGCCATGCATTGTGGCTCATGCCTGTAATCCTAGCCCTTCGGGGAGCGAAGGTGGGAGGATTGCTTGAGGACAGGAGTTCAAGACAAGCCGGGGCAACATAGCGAGACCTTGTCTCTATAAAAAATTTAAAAATTAGTTGGGCATGGTGGTATGTACCTGTAGTCCCATCTACTCAGGAGGCTGAAGCGGGAGGATCACTTTAGCCCAGGAGTTCAAGGTTGCAGTGAGCTACGATCATGTCACTGCATCACTCCAGCCTGGGCAACAGAGATCCTGTCTTTCAAAAAAAAAAAAAAAAACCAGAAAAAAACAGGAGATCACTCTTCAACAACTGACATGAAATAGTATAGATATTCCCCTGGTGTCATGGATTATCTGATTTACAGCATTCCATACTTAGGAAGAGGCTCCCAAGGCTTCCCCTAAGGATAATTTTTCATTAAATAATTAAGTTAATAATTCAGGAACTAGTTTCTTCCGCACATGTAAACAAACCTGCATGGCATAAACAGTTCCTTGGTGCAGCATCTTTACACTAATGACTAGTTTCATTGTTTATACCAGGAGTCCCCAACCTATGGTGAGTGGCCTAATTATTTCATTGTATATTACAATGTAATAATAATAAAGTGCACAATAAATGTAATGCACTGGAATCATCCTAAAACCATCTCCCGCCCCCCATCCCCAGTGCGTGAAAATATTGTTTTCCATGAAAATGGTCCCTGGTGCCAAAAAGGTTGGGGACCGCTGGTTTATATAGTGGCTTATGCACAGCATCTCTTTTGTCTTAACTTTTAAATTTGATTTTGTGAGTCTTTGTTTACCTTTATGACTCTGCCTCCAAAGTGAAAGTCCACTGCAAGTCCAGGTGAGCCTGTGGCAAAGAGAAAGGGGATTACAATGGAAACGAAAGTAGAAATAGTTAAGTGTTCAGAGAAGGCCAGATGCCATCATTCAGTGGGAAAGCATTAGGCTGCAGTTGCTCAACTATTGGAACAATTATAAAGGATAAAATGAAAATACTGGAATACGTGAAAGACAGTGCTCCAATGAAAGCATTAATTATTACTAAGCAGAGTAGTGGATTAATTATTGAAATGGAAAGATTATTATTGATTTGGCTACAAGATCAAAATAAGCATAACATTTCTATTAGCCTAGCGTTGATGCAACATTAGGTGAGTGTTAACATTTAATATTCTTTTTTGAAATTTCTCCTATCTCCTCTCTAAATTTTTTGTATGAGTTTGTTTTTAGGTTCTGTTTGTTTTAATTAAAAGAAAGAACATAATAGTTTCTGTAACTTTTTACAGTACAGGGGTATTACTATTACAGTATTATACTGTGTTATTATTACTACATATGAGCCATTATAGTATTGTTAGTATTATTATTATCATTACCGTACATGCGCTTTTCATCAGGGATCTGAGTTATACACAAATCTGACCTAAAGACATTCTCAGGAACGTATCTTGTCTGTAATCTGAGGACTGTAATCTGTAACTTGTTTTATTGTAATAAGCAGACAAGATTCACTGACTTGCCTGCATAATTTGAATTAATTTTTTTATAGTTGACAATATTATCAAAATGTTGATTCTGAAATTACAATTTTACATTGGTTCCATCATCTTAGATTATTAGCAGTCTTTAAATGAAGTGATCTATCGTAATCAGTCTTATCTTCCATCACATACTTCCTGGTACTAAAAAGTAAGATTAATTCTAATTAATGTCAGTTGATTCAGTCAGTTGTATTATTGTTTTCAGTCTTGTTACTGCACTGGTATCACTAAAAATGATTATGCATTTCTCTACTGATTTTACCTCCCAAGATAACGTGGTTTCTACTAAAGAAGTGTTACAGTTAATCTGACTTTTCCCCACATATAACAAATGTAACAGGTAAGTTACAGAATTTGATAAAGTCCTAAAATATAGTAGTTTACTTAACATGTAATGTTCTAATGTTCTGTTTACAGTGTAGGCTAACAGGTTCAGTACATGGAAGTAAAATTCCTAATTTTTCCTTCCATTTCCAGTTGAAAATCGGTGGAAGAAATGTTTCCTTTTCTCAAGACCAATCTCTACGCCTGCGCGTTTGGTACTATCCCCTTCCCTCCAGTCAGCTTAGGACATTCCTTTATCAACCATTTCTCCTCTTCAGCAACCATTTCCTTTCAACTATCGCCTTTTTCTGTTAATATACCTTTTTTCAATTCTATATCTCCTTTCAACTACCACCTTTTCCTCTCAATATATAAACTTGCTTCAATCTCACACAGCTGAAGAAACAAATAGAGACATAAAGCCTGAATCACCATTTTCTTCATTTCTCCCTCCTCCTTTTTCAGCAGATCTGGAAAGAGTCGTCTACATTCATTGTCCTTATTTTCTTAGAGATTGTTCTTACTTCAATCCACTACATTCTAATTTCAACCTCATCACTCCATTGAAACTGCTTTTACCAAGGTGTGACCAATGAACTCCTGATTGCTAAACCTAATACATTTGTTGTTACTTTTAAATTTTTCTCTTACAAGATTCCTTTGTGAATTTCACATTTCGCTATTCCTGATCTCTTGAGATTCTCTACTTCCATGACGCCTCTAATAAACACTGCCTTCCAGTAGTCCTCCTCTTTCTGGCTAGTCCTACACAAGCCACTTCCATCACCTCACATGGCAATACCTGCTCCCTGATTTCTCATTTAAACTCCAGATCTGCTTACTGTAAATCTAAATTTGAAGTAACCTCTATGCCTTAAAAATCAACAAATTCAGAAGTAAACACATTCTTTTTTGTGTCCCAAATGTTCTGAACTAAGGCTCTATTTCTTCAGGAATAATAACCACCTCCAACTGAGATTCTTGTCCCCCTGTTGAAATCATTTCCACTTACTATGTAACTTTCTTTAGTGTACCTCTAATCTGGCTCCTTCTCTGAATCTCCACTGCAACACCTTGGTTCAGAAGGTTCAGATGCTCCATTATCTCTCACCTGGATTAATTTAACAGCCTTTTTAACTGCTCTCACTGCCTCCAGTCTTATAAAATAAGATTCAATTTCTCTGCTTCTACCAAAGATATAAATTGACAAAATGCAAACTGATCGTGTCTCTCCTCCCATCTTACAGCCCCCAGTGGTTTCGTATTTCTTACAAGATTTCTTGCTAAGACCTGAAAAGCCCTTGATAATCTTCCCCTGTTAAGTTTTCCAGTTTTATCATTCTCGGTGACCTTGGAATATGCCCAAGTGTTCTACCTGCAATTACCCTAACATGATATATTCTCTCCTAATTCCGTGGCTTTACATGTATTTCTCTTTCTATCTGAACCACATTCTCCCTCTTCTCTAGTTTCTTTACCAGTAAAGAACCACCCTTCAAGAATCACCTCAGATGTCAATTGCCATACTGTCTTATAACTGTTATATCATTGTCTGTTTTCCACTAGCCTGAAAGTCCTCAATATTCAAAGATTATGTCTCATTTAGTCATGTGCTCTCAGTGCATCTGTCACATAGTAGGTGCTCAATAAGTGACAGGAAAATACATCATAAATTGAAAAAGTTGAGAAATAACAGTCTACTAATAGGATCATAAAGTATTTATGGAGGAATAAGATTTAAGTAGTAGCCACGATAAGAGGAAATGATGAGAAACTAGTATTTCATGGGAGGAAAAAGATTATGCAAATATACTAGACAGGATATATAGTAAGATGCCCAATCACACTGAAAGGACTTGATGAAGGAAAAAGAGAAGTCTTGAAAATGTAATTGTTACCTGAAATGCCAAGGCAAAGATTTTAGAATGTATTTTGTAAGCCACAGGGAGGAACTGTAGTTTTGTGAGCAAAGAAGTCATGTGCTCAAAGCAAAGGTAGCCAAGCCCAACAGGGCATTTGGCCTACATGGAGATTTTTTTTTTTAGCAGCAATGCCTGAGATCCACTTCAGAAGATTCTGATGCAGAAGTTCCCCACGTGATTTATATACAATAGCCAGATTTGAGAACTTCCATCTTAAAGCAATAGTTTTTGAAGATTAATCTCATAGTAGATGATAAATTTATTAGGAAATACCCTCCTGATAACTTTTATTTACTTTGATAATAGACTGAGTTATAGTGTTTAATAATCATTTACTCACATGTTATCATCCACAGTTATCCATTAATTCCTTGAGGGAAAAGAATGTTTAATCAACTTTAAAATTTCTGAATCCTGACATAGCACATGATTTAATATATTTTAGCCTAAACAAATTGTCATCAAATAACTGAATAATATCTCAAATGACATTAAAAATCACAACGAGTAGTTTCCAGTTCAAGACAGAGGAATGAATACAGGTATCTTTTTTGTCCAATTTTTTATTTCATAAATCCAAAAATCAAATAGAGACATTCATGTCTTCTTGAAGGCTTTTCCTCCACAAACCTGGTCAGGTGCTTATAGGGAAGATGGAGAAGAATTTTGCAAAGCTTACCTCATAGTGTTGGTATGGAAAAAGAAGAGCACTCACAGCTGAAACTCCACCAGACCCATCTCCTCTGTCTCCCCTATGAAATAAAAGCCATATTCTGCAGAAGAGAGAGCATAGCCCATAGCCTTAAGGCAATGGTGACACCCCCTATAGTTGTGGGAAGACAAAAGAAGGAGGAAAAGTTGTTCAACTCCTGAGGGAGAGGCAGGAACACTTATGAAGTCCACCCCCCAACATCCAGGATCCTATCTAAGACTGAGACTTCATTGGAACATTAGCGAACTCAACCTCCACCACTCCCTGCATCACATTAACAAGCTTATAGTTAAAACAACTGGAATACATCCAGGAGAGCTGCTTATAACAGATTCTCTTTGGGGAGCAAGGCAAAGGGAAGACTCAAAGCCAAGCAAGGAACAGACACCGAGAAAAATTCTCTAGCACACTAGCCCACTCCCTCAACGCAAAGTATCACTGAGGAATTTGAATCCTGTTATTCACCCAGCCCAACTCCTGACTAGATCGACACAAACTCCCAAACCGAAGGCTTTCAGACATAAGGGCATGCCCATCATCAAGGATAAAACATCCAACTCAATGCAAAGTGTCCAACTTTCAACAAAAAAGTATATAAAAAGGCAAGAAAAACATTATCAGAATCAGACTCAGAGCTATGGACTGAATTGTGTCCACCCCCTGTCTAATTCATTTGTTAAAGTCCCACCCCCTCAATGAGATTCTATCTGAAGATAGTGTCTTTAGGAGGTAATTAAGGTTAAATGAGATCATAGGGTTGGGCCGTGATCTCCTAAGAAGAAGAAAGAGATTTCTCTTTTCCCACCATGTGAGAACAGAGCAAGGAGGCTACAAGCCAGCAAGAAAGACCTCACCAGAATCTGACAACCCAATTTCACACTCTCAGCCTCCAGAACTGTGAGAAAATAAAGTTATGCTTTTTAAGCCATGAATCTATGGCATTTTATCATGGCAGCCTGAACTGATTAACATACTCAGATATAACACAAACATTAGAGCCATCTGACAGGAAAACTAAAGTAGTTATGATTAATAATGTAAAGGCCCTAACAAAAAAGATAGAAAACATAAAAATCAGAAACATAATTTTCCAGCAAGATGGAAAATATATGAAATAAGTAAGAGAACTCCTAGAAATAAAGAGTAAGGTAACAGAGATGAAAAATATCTTCAAGAGGGTCATCCATAAATGCATCACAACAGGGAAGAATTCATGAATTTTAAGAAATACAAAGAGAAATGCAATGGAGGAGAGTGAAATATTTAAAACAACAACAAAACAAAAAAACATTGCAGAGCCTTCCAGACTTAACCCAATCTATCCCTCCTAGCCTCACTCCTACACCCACCTCTGTGGTGGTGGAGAACAAGCAATCCTCTGGAAGCTATAGGGCGCCTCCCACTGCCTGGGGCATTCAAGTGCTTCTCCTAAAGGGCTAAAGCCTATTAAATACACAAAAGAACATCTCTACAGTTAGCTCTTTCCTGCAAGCATCAACTACTGACAGGGAGAAGAACTGTATAGCTCATTACAGCATCTACTGACTCACTCAAATAGGGCATGGTCAATTCTTATTCATCAGCACCACCCACCATCTCAGAGATTAACTTGTTGGTCCCAACACAATCCCTCAAAATCATCAAGAATTCAGTTCTTTCCAACTTTATCTACCTATGTAACACAATCCCAGTCAAAATCCCAACAAGTTGTTTGGTGGATATCAACAAACTGATTCTAAAATTTTTATGGAGAGATAAAAGATCCAGAATAGCCATCTCAGTACTGAAAAAAAAGAACAAAGTCAGAGGACTGATACTGCTCAACTTCAAGACTTACTATAAAACTACAAAAATCAAGAGAGTGTGGTATTGGTGAAACAATAAACAAACAGATCAAAGAAATAAAATAGAGAGCCTAGAAATAGACCCACGTAAACACAATCAACTGATCTTTGACAAAGAAGGAAGGGTGATGCAATAGAGCAAAGATAATCTTTCCCACAAATGGTGCTGGAACAACTGGATATCCACATGCAAAAAAGTGAATCGAGACACAAACCTCACACCTTTCATAAACTTGACAAAAATATATCATAGGCCTAAATGTAAAAAATACAAAACTATGAAACTCCTAGAAGATAACATAGGACAAAACCTAGATGACCCTGCGTATGGTGATGACTTTTCAGATACAAAACCAAAGGCATGATACATAAAAGAAAGATTTGATAGCCTGGACTGCACTGAAATTAAAAATTACTGCTCTGTGAAAGACACTGTCAAGAGAATGAAAAGATAAGCTACAGACTTGGAGAAAATATTTGCAAAAGAGACATCTGATAAAGGGCTATTATTCAAAATACATGAAGAACTCTCTTAAAACTCAACAATAAGAAAACAAACAGGGTGACCAAAAAAAAAAAAAATGGCCCAGAGACCTTAATAGACAACTCATCAAAGAAGATACGTAGGCAGCAAATAAACATATGAAAATATGCTTCACATCATATGTCATCAGGGAAATGCAAATTAAAGCAATGAGATTCTACTGCATACCTATTAGAATGGTCAAAATCCAGAACACCGACAGCACCAAATGTGCTGATGGGAGCTCTTGCTCGTTACTGGTGGGAATGCAAAATGATACAGCCACTTTGGAAGACAGTTTGGCAGTTTCTTACAAAATTAAACATACTCTTACCATACAATCAGCAATCTAGCTTCTTGTTATTAACCCAAATGAGTTGAAAACTTTGTGGAAAAACTTGCACTTAGACCTATAGGGAAGTTTTATTTATAATTGCCAAAACTTCAAAGCAACCAAGATGCCTATCAGTAGGTGAATAGTTAGAAAAACTGTGGTGCATCCAGACCATGGAATATTATTCAACATTAAAAAGAAATGAGTGACCAAGCCATGACAAGACATAGAAGGATGTTAAATGCTTATTACTAAGTGAAAGAAGCCAGTCTGAATAAGGTATATACTACATGATTTCAACTATATGACATTCGGTAAAGGCAAAACTGTGGAGACAGTAAAAAGATCAGTGGTTAATGGGGTTGGGAGAGAGATAAATGAATAAGCAGAGCACAGAGGATTTTTAGGGCAGTGAAACTACTCTGTGTATGATACAATAATAGTGGATACATGTCACTATGCATTGCACTACAAATTCATAGAATGTTCAGTACCAAGAGTCAACCCTAATGTAAACTATGGACTTTGGGATCTACCTCTCTGGGGGGATGTTGATAATGGAGGAGGCTGTGCATGTGTTGGGGCAGGGAGTATATGAAAAATCTCTGTATCATTTGCTCATTTTTCCTGCGAATCTAAAACTAATCTAAAACAACTGAGTCCATAAAAAATTCACGGCCACGTAAGTTAGCAATCAGATCTGGTGATTCAGGGGAACCTTTAACTTACGTATATAGAAAAGAGCACATATATTTTCTGATGTTTGGAAAAAATTGTTCTTTTACCTTGAAACTAACAGAATAAAATTGGCTGAATTTATAACCCTTTCCTTTCTCTAGTCTTCTTTAAAAAATCCAAAGTCAAAGAGTTTTCATGTCCAATGTTTCCAATTTCACTTCTAATTCACAAGGGAGAGTGAGGGAAGGTTTTTAAAAATTTTTTAAGGAAAAAACTAAGAAATTTTTTTTAGCAAATAGATTTTACCCATAAACATTTTGATGAGTCCCATAAACATTTTGATGAGTCCAGTGGAAACAAACCAAAAATAGCCTCCCCCAAAAAATGTGGTTTGCGGGGGAAAGTGCTAGAAAAACACATCTTGCTTTTCCTTATTGCAAAATATTTCAAAACGAATTTGTGACTTTGTTGAATGTGCAGAACAAATAAACATGCTTGATTTAGTAGACAATATATGTAGATTCTTGTACAGAAGGAAACAGAGACTATGCTATATTCCTATTCACATCATGTCTCAAAGAGACTCTTCCTAGAGACGATTTCTCTGACACGAGCCTCTCAAGAGTGTCATGCTGTCTCCCACATCTGTTGAAACACTTGACCCAGTCTTTCCTTATCACCACTTCCAGACCTATTCTATTTCCTGAACTCCAGCTTTGAATCTTACACCATCAGGACTATACCATCCACTCCCTCCTCCTTGGTGCATTCATCCCTGTCTCCCAGGTCACTCCACTGCTCCTCCCAGCTGATTCTGACTCCACTGCTAGTCATAATCCTTCAGTAGTCAGATCCCTCCATTGCTCACATTCCTCTGCATCAATGATCTGTCCTCCACCCTGCCTCAGTCACATATTGTCTCTGTACCTTCTTCTCTTTAGCAATAGTTGCAAATACTCCTCCAATCTTCTTTACAGTATACCACTATCTTACTATGAGCTCCTAACTTTTCCATTGATTCTCCATAACACACCAAATTCCAATAACCTTAAACCACATTTGGATATTGATCCATTAATCCTACCAGTGTCCTTTCTTCCCTCCCTACTCAGATTCAATTCCATGGTGAGCCATTACAAGGTAACCCCTTCAACTCCTCTCTTATTTTAAAGTATTAACTTGACAAACCACAATCCCAATTAAATCCAACTGTCCTCTCATGTGTGCCTCATTTGTTTAAGTGAACACAACCATGACATCAGGACTCATGAACCTCAAGTGAACCCTGAATGCAGGAAGAAATTGTGCATTCCCCTAAACCATTGTCTCCTTTTTTCTTACCTGACTCTTCTCTTTCTTCTCTCATTCACACCTCCAGTTCCTCTTCTCCTACCCTTACTCTCAGCAGATGACCCAACTCTCCTTCAGAAAATTGAAGCAACGGAGGGAAATTTCACCACCACCACATCTACCAACCTTCCAAAATCCACACCACACATTACACATTTCTGCTTGTAACTTCCCTTCTCTCTGAACTCTGTCTCACCGCTGGTGTTGTCTCATCTACTCAGGGATGTTAACACTTCAGCAATTTTTCCATCTTCATTTTACATCACTTTCTGTTCTTTACTGGATATCTGCATATAAAATCACTGCTATTTTTCTCACCTTAAGGATTAATAAAATGTGGTATATGTATACCATGGAGTTCTACTCAGCCACGAAAAACAATGGTGATCTAGCACCTCTTGTATTATCCTGGGTAGAGCTGGAACCCATTCTACAAAGTGAAGTGTCCCAAGAATGTAAAAACAAGCACCACCTGTACTCACCATCAAATTAATTTTAACTGATCAACACCTAAGTGCACATACAGGAATAACATTCATCAGGTGTCAGGCAGATGAGGGGGGGAGAAGGGGATGGGTATATACATACAAAATGGACACGCTTGAAGCTCTGATTTGGGTGGGGCAAGGGCAATATATGTAACCCAAATATTTGTACCCCCATAATATGCTGAAATAAAAAATAAAAATAAATAAAAATTAAAAAAATAAAACAAACACCTGCTGTCAACCCAACTTGTCCCACCAGTTTTTCTCAATAATCTCCATTTGGTCCCCATTAGCATTTTAGCATTTAAACTCAAGGATTTGTCTAGACTGACCAAAAAAAAAAAGAAGGGGAAAAAAAGCACAAATGAACATATTAGGAAATATAACTATTCACATTATAGATATTTTAGAAAATAATATAAAAAACTTCTGTAAGTTTGAGAATTTAGATGAAGCTAAATAATTTTCTAGGAAAAGCATGAATTTCAAAATTTGATTCAAGAAGAAATAATAAATATAAATAAAACAATAGCCTTTAAATAAATCGAATCCCTAACAAAAATCAACACCTTATCCCCCCCCCCCACAGAAAAAAAAAGACAGCAGATGCAAATGATTTAATAGGGCAATTTTATAACACCTGAAGGAACAAATAATTCCTATACTAGCTACCCAAATTACTATGAGACCAGTATTACCTTGATAACAAGGTATGATGAGGTCAATATGAGAAAAGAAAATTATAAAACTATCTTACTTATGGGGTTTTCTGAGACAACTGTTTGCTTTCTCTCTTTTTGCTTTTTAAAGAGACATTTTGACCATGATGTCATCTTTGCTTCCAGAGAACTTATCCTGTGGAATTAGTTTTTATAACTAGTGCTATAAGGAAATTTGCATTATCTCCATTCATGTTAAGCAAATATATTCACAATGTTTTTCAACTTACAAAACGATGTTAAAATTAGCTAGCCAACATGGTGACACTGAGTCACAATGCTCAGGAGCTAGCCAACATTACCTCCCAAAGGGCATATTTATCAGAATTTCCCGTGTTCCTGATGTCCCTGAATGAATAAGCATGGTCAGCCTGATTAGCAAACTGGCTTCAGTTCATCACATGTTCTGGAGAAGGTTGTACCTCAAAAATAACTGCTTAATGTTATTTTGTGTTAAGCTCTGAAAGTGGTGAGCACAGAGTCTTACACACAGAAGATCCAATAAATGTTAGATTTGCTTGTGTCAGTTGGTCACTGTCTATTTAAGGGACATCAAAATACGGAACTAGCCTAACCCTTGCACATGTACCAATTAAATTGAGGCTTCTTAGCAATAGGCATTTTTATAAAGGGAAAAGGGGCAAATTGGTGAAAGCATGGACAGAGAAGAATGCGACACCAACCTTCTGTGCCCTCCCACTTGCATGCTGAGTGTCCCACCTGAGATCCCAAGACAATGGGAATTTACGGCCCTCGCAGGAGATAAGTTCCTACCAAAATTCCTGTCTGAGAAGAGTTGAAGAGCCTGGATCCATATAGTTTAGGACAAAGAAAATCCAATGAAAACATCCTACTGTTTCTATGCATCTGGGAAGGAGAGCTGCGGTGGAGTGATGGGGAACTTTAGTTTAATTTGTCTTAGATTCTTTATACGGAGAGTAGAGTCAGTGCTCAACATCAGCTGTTCCCAGTGTGCAAAGCTAGGCCAAGGTAGTAGATTCCTACAGGATAAAGGCCTGGAGTCTACAGTGGATTATCAGGAAAATCACTGGCCATCTCCTCCTATCACTCCAACTCTACATGAACCCTGTACTCAAAAAATGAATCATCTGGGGGATGGACATGGCTTGAAGCTCTGACTCAGGTAAGGCAAGGGGGATATACATAACCTAAACATTTGTACCCCTATAATATGCTGAAATAAAAAAAAAAAGAACATCTCACAGTGGTGCTTCAATCCAATGTGAGTTGAGAGGGGCAATATCAAGGCTGACAGAGGAATTTACACATTGCTTTTTTTTTTAGTCACTACTGATGCTGATGGACATTTGCTGTCTCTTTGACTCTCAACCCCTTAAGTATTAAATTAACAGTGCCCACATCCCAACTCAGATATTCCCCACTGTCTGTGAAGGTGAGGTCATGTTTATTGACAATATTACAAGTTCCAGTAAAACCATTGTCCTTTTAAAGGAAAAACCATTAGATTTGTGCATTGGTTTCAGGAGCTCCCCCAAATTTTTGCTTCCCACAAAAGCTTTGCTTCCCCACCTATTGACTTGCCCCCTAATTCTACTACTAAAATATCATATTTTTTAATTTCAAGGAAGTGTCCCCTGTAAAAATATAACATCCCAGGGAGGAGTATGCTGCAGAATGCTTTAACCATTTTAATTTGCTTTGTTTTCTAAGAGCTGAAGAGTAGGCTTTGATTAATTGGAGAATAGAAGAGAAATGAGATATTCAGTTCTATTGAAGAAGAAGCAGAAGAGGGCAGTCAGAGTGGTCGATTGCTGACAATGAAAATCCATCTCTTATGACCCAATCTGAATGAAAATACAAATATTTAAGAGGGATGCTATACCCAAATCTCTAATATACTAAGTAGGATACTATCCTCAGGAAATCATACCTGCCCAAGATTATTCTCAAGGTCAAGTCACCAACACTATTATAAGCTTTGTTTTGTTTTATTTTGTTTTAAATCACTGTACACAATGTTTTGAATCCAATAAAACATAGAATAGTATCCATAACAACCAATACTTAATCGAGTTTCTTTCTCCTAGTAAGTTACCTCCTGACAATAGATCCATGTATTCTGAGAATTTGCGTGAATTCTTTTAGACCACGAGGGTCCTGTTAGATGGATTACTAACTCAATACCTTAAACTCAGGTGGCTTTACAAAACGCTCAACTACTCACACCAGGCAGATTATGTCCTAGAAGAATCTGTCTTGTTAATCGTTTATCTTGTAGTATGCATTATACCAAAACTGGCATTGCATAATTTAAAATGCCTGTATCATGTTAAACGCTCATAAACCAATTAAAATACAAAAAACTTCCCACGCGCATTCACACATGTACGCGCACACACACAACACACAGCGCACACACTGCAGGCTTCTTTTTCATACTCCTTCAAATATTTCCCTGTATAAACAGAGCAGGAACCTGCATTTTTCTAAACAATATACGGATTCGAACAATTTTTAGCTCCTCGTCCTCATTCTGTCATTCAAGCACATTTTTAAACAAAAGCATTTAAGCCATCTATAAGGCTATAAGGCTTCACAAAGCAAATAACATGGTACACTGGATACCACGTTTTTGTGTAAGTACCTACATAGCCTGTGCTTCTCTTCTTTTCTTTGCAATTCACACAAAAACCCTACTATCATTTCCTCATGGTAGCACATTCACAGTAAAAGAAGAATATATTTGCTCAGAGAGCTTTCTTCTCTGCAAGTGTCTGACTTACTACAAGTGCTCTTCGAATTGCGCAACGCTGTATACACATCCACTGCTGTTAGTTTACTCTGGAATCTACCCCTTAAATCTTTTCCGTCATGCACTTTTCTCTCCATTTCTTTGCTCTCTCTTCCCCTCTCAGGTGAGTCTGCTTTTCTGTAATCCCTTTTTTTCCATCTTCCCACTCTCTCCCTCTTGAAAATGTAGTCCATTCTTGTGCTGTGAAATATAATTACTAAATAGCGTACAAATATATGGCCATGTATGTTCTAAAGGAACAGCTGCAAAATTGCTAATATTAGGTCTAATTTAGCTGCAATAAATTAGTGAATGTGTGGAAGCACAATGATGACAGCATAATTATAACAAAAGTCGAAGTGTTGAAGTATATGGATGACAATACATACTAATTTTAGAGAGAAAAAAAAAAAACCCCACACCAAATGAAATGCAAGGGATGAACAGACGGGACTAATAGCTCAGACACATATACTTAATGTGGCCAGTCACTGTAAAAACAAAAAGATAGATGAAGCTGTTCAAAAATCTAGCTAACAAGCAATGTAGTCTGAAACCATTAACTGTCAGGGTTAATAACACTCAAAGTGCTGGAGTGCAGTAAAACAGCAGCGCATCCCTGGGATGGTGGCTGTTGTACCAGTGCACACCTGTGAAGAGGGCGCTAAATCTATCCGTGCATTCATTATAACAGAGAGAGGAAAAACAACACTAATAATGTAAAGTATAAACGGAAATAGCAGACAGCAGAGAGTGACATTTGCATGGTCCCAGTCAGCTTGTTAGCTGAAGTGGGTTTTAATTAGCTATTTTCTAGCAAGCAAACGAGCAAATTAGTGGCAGCTATAAACAAGAAGAGAAAATCAGGCCCAAAGAAAAGGAGAAATGATCAGGGTGCCTTTGCAGGGGGTGGAAAGGGGAGGGCAAGGAAATACTAATCTTTCCTTAAAACTTTTCTCAATCATAGAATTAAAGAATGTATTCTCCTGAAGGTACCTTAGAAATGATCCTGTTCTCCCTTCTTTTACAGGTGAGGAAACTGAGGTTCATGGAAGTTAGCTGTTTTTTCCAAGGTTTACACATCTGAACACAGCTATTTTTTTTTAAAAAAAAAAAGATCATCTCCAAGTCTAGGTTTTTCACAAAAAAAAAAAATCCTCTTTTGAAATATTGTGAGTGGATCAATCCCTTAAGAATACAAAGACATGCAAAGCCATTTGCAAAATTTGCATGGTAATTTAGAAATACAACTGGTTATAATTGGGGTTCCACTGTGCTGAAATATAAAACAAGATACGAAAGAATATTACAAACAGGATAATAGCACTGTTCTGTAGCCAAAAGTACCTTTTGAAAGAAAACCTTATTCTGAGAAAATTTTCATCACATAGCCAATGAGTGCCTATTATGTACTAGGCACAGTATTAAATGCTGAGAATGTAACTTTTGCCATTTGGTAGGATATGCAGACAAGTAAACAGACATCACAAAACAGTGGGATGCAAACCCTGATAACACGGGAGAGAATGCTGAGGAACTTCACAGAGATGCAAAGCTCACATGGAAAGTTGAAACACAATGAGCATTTGAGAGGAAGGACCAACAAATCAGGACCTGAAGGATGCATGGAAGATGCCAACTTCCAACTCCACAACTAGCAAACACTCACACATCTAAGACAGTCATAACTGTAAAAGGAAATTCAAAGAACAATTTTTCCCAGTGGACAAGATAAGAGAAGGACCTCAACATACATAAATAATGAAGAAATGCATGATACAGTTTTCATTCTTTTTTTTTTTTTTTTTTTTTTGAGACAGGTTCTCACTCTGTTACCTGGCCTAGAGTGCAATGGCGTCATCATAGCTCACTGCAACCTCAAACTCCTGGGCTCAAGAGATCCTCTTGCCTCAGCCTCCAGAGTAGCAGGGATTACAGGTGCATGCCACCATGCCTGGCAAATCTTTTTCTATTTTTTGTGGAGACAGGGTCTCGTTATGTTGCTCAGGCTGGTCTCAAACTCTGGGCCTCAAATGATCCTCCCCACTTGGCCTTCCAAAGTGCTGGGATTATAGGCATGAGCCACCACATCTGGTCACTTTCTAATTTAATGTGATTTACAACCTGAAATATGCTCTTAAAAAAAAAAGAATAAAATGATTGGGAAATAGAGAAAATCTTGAAGCGGGGAATAACAGAAATCAATTGACTTATTTCCTTAATATTTTTGACCAATATATGAAGAAGGTTTAAACATATTAAAACATGAGATAACCCAAATAGAATGCAGAGGGAAAACATAACAGCCAGGATAAAGACTGAAGCAAATATTACCACAAACATTTGCCTCTGCTATAGATGATAAACTCAAGGACAATTCCTATGAATTGATATAATGATCATCATTATAGTTTACATTTATAGAACCAGGATTATCTGGGAGATATTGCATAGGATAGAAAATTGGTCCTGCATTATGTTTTCACCATCTAAAGAATGGCATCAAATATGAGATAAAAGGATGGATAGACACAGGAAAATGAACAAACGATGTATCCTCTCTTAGCTAAGTGAGATGAATATGCAATGCTATTAATTTTTCATTCATCCAACAAGCATGCACTGAGCTCCTACCATGTACAAGGCATTGGATTAGACATGAATATCCAGACATGAATGATATTCAAGCAGGTCCGATTCCTCTCCATCAGATCTTTAAACAGTGGAAGACAGTTATCATCTTCTCTAATTCTTCTTTTCTTGATCCTAAATGACCATATTTAGTTCATCCTTTTCCATGTAATGCTTCCAACTGTCTCCAGCTCCTTTCTCTGGTATTCAGGAGATTGTTTGTATCCTAGGAAAAGCATGATATTCAAACTATTGTCTGTTTATTACAAAATTAAACATAATTATCACCTCCTTTGGTCTAGATATTACTTCATTAATGTAACCCCAAATCACATCTGCTTTTTTATTAATGGCAGCCATATGCAATGTTAACTAACTTTAAGTTTACTGTTAACAAATACCTCTAAGATTTTAACACATAATGGTAATATTTGACATTTGAGGTAACTGAATCACAGGATCTTAATCCATTATTGTAATTTTGTTAGACTTATCCATTTTCCAGCCCATTAAAAATTGCGTGGATCCTGATTCTGTCGTCTAACACATTCACTACCTCTCCCCCTACTCCAATACTATTTCGTCTCCAAATTCATTAGAAAACTTTCTATGTCTTTATTCACATATTGATAAAATTGAGAAAGATACAGTAAAAATACCCTCACAGTGTGTCATTAGAAACATCCCTTCTGACTGACATAACCCAATTAGCAATAATTGGTTTATGAAACAATTTACTTGTCTTATAATCTAGTCCATAATTCTCCATGCATTAGATTGGGTTCCCCAAGAAACAGACCCTAAGACTAAGCTTTAAGGAAAGGTAGGCTACTTAGGAGTTTTGTCTCAGAAGGTACTGGGAGAAGAGAATGGGATGTGAGGCAGGCAAGGGGAGGAAAGAAACTGGCACAGGACGCTCTGTGGAGGCCTGAGGAACTGGGGTGTAGACCCACCGACTTTCCTCTCTCACCGATTGAGTGCTGTTCAAGGAGTGTTAACTCCCTGGCCTATACACGGGCCAAGCACACTGCTGAGGACAGAGACGTCCTCAGGCAGAAAGTAGCAGGTGCTTGCAATAATGAGCCATCAGAATGCTGAGTGCTGAGGGGGTGCAGACAGGGCACCGACATCTGCTACGCTGCAGCTCACCCACTAAGATAGCACGAGGCGTCTTGTCAAAAGTCTTGCTCCAATTGAGATACATAATATCAATCCCATCGCCCATGTTCATTCATTCATTTAAACTTTTTGAACTCTCTTTTTTGCTAAATGTTGTAGATGTGAAGCTATTGTCTGGTGCTCTATTAAATGAGTGAGCTTACCCAAAAATGGTATTCATCTTATAACTTATTTTGATAAGTTAATTCTGAACCCCAATGATTTATGTTTAAGTATTTCCTATGAATCTTTTTAATTTTGTTTATAATATTCTATAGAAGTGATACAAACTAATCCATTAGAAACCTATAGCATACTTTTTTCTTTATTTCTTTGTTATTTTTATAAATCAAACATTCTCATTATTAAATATTTCTTTTGATCTCTAAACTTTTCAAGATCCTCAGCAGCACTTTTATATTCAGATTTTTGATAGACTAGATATTTTCCCATGCCAAACAAACAAACTGGAATTGTTATGGAAATAAACATAAAAAACATTCTTATAAATGTGCGACTGAACATATAGGAACCAGGATGCTAAAACCAGAGTGTTTAGCAGCCTGTAAAACTTAGACTTCCTTGGGGGCATTTGTTAATTTTAGTAGTCAGGAAACATGGATTTTAATGATATGAGGTAGTAAGATTTGGGCTCACACAGCTTGGTGACTTGAAACTACTCCCCGCCCCCACACACACACACCAGAATAAAGCCAAAACTTCAGAAGGCAACACCATTTAGCCAAAGGTCGGCTGGAGAAAAATTCTCTTGTTAGGAAAAAAAAAATTAAAAGAAACTGTTCTGTCTCATCATGGTATCTATGTAAGACAAAATAGTCTCCTCTGATAATCTGAACCATGTATGTTTGAGGCTAAAATTTACCCTATGAGCATGATTCCAAAAACCCTAAGGCAGGGAATTAATTTAATAGTCCTAGTTTGGTAACACTCCAGGGTCTGGCAGAGACGAAAGCACATCCTCTCTTGAAAGATGTACCCTCCAATCCAAGCTCAGAAGATTCCCACAGATAACCTATGGATTTAAGCTCCCCATTCCAAATTAGAAAACGTATAAACCACCATGAACAAAAAGAGTAGAAACAATAGCAGTATTCAATCCCCTAAAACCTCAAATATAGAATTCTTAATATTGATATTTATGATTAATGTTATTAAAATTAAAATATGGATTTTAAAAAGGAATGGCAAGTATTTAAAAAGATTTGAAAATGTATCAAGTAGAACTAGAATTAAGTTAATTATATTTTAAGTAATTTAATGGATGAGTTTGCACATTAGATCCAGCTGAAGAAGTTATTTGTAAACTGAAGAAGTCAGATGAAGAAATTGCTCAAATGGTAGTTAACATAGATAAAAAGATGAACAATATAAAACAGAAGTTCATAAACATGGCAAATTGAACAAGACAGTCCAACATACATTAAACAAATGTGGAAAGAAAGTATAAAAAAAAGAGGGAGAGAAAATACAGAGATAGTCACTGAAATTTTTGAAGAATTGGCAAAAGGCAGAAATTCTCCTATTTAGAAACAGATCCTGAACAAGATATATAAGAATAAATTCATACCTGCAAACATCGTAGAGAATCTGCAAAATATAAGACAAAGGGAGTCTTGATAGCAATGTGAGGGAGAATGAAAGTTTACCTACAAAGAAATGATAAAAACCTAGTAACATGCTTTTTAAGAGCAACAATAAAAGCCAGAAGACAGTGGAATAGCTTTCAACATGTCAATCACACCCATCTAAAATTATATACCAAGCTAAACTCTTATTTAACAAAGCCAACAAAATAAAGACAAAATAATGGATCATCGTACATCCTCTCTTAAGGAATTTCTAAAATCTCCATATCAGAAAGACAGAAATAAAGCCTAGAGGAAAGTATTGATATCTGTGCTGCCAAGTGGGGCGGCTCCAGGTGCCATCGTTCACACCTGCTCCCACTTAGCTCTGTGCAGCCTCACAGCATTGCCATAGAGGGAAGAGCAAGGTGGCAAAAACTCAGCAAACGTACCTCGATTTCAAGAAACGTCATCTGTATATATTTTAAAAAAACAAGTGTGATAATGACCATGCTTGGAATAAAAAGGTAATTGGAACTGAAATAATAAAAAAATGAAGATACATGAAACCGGAGAAGGTAACTGAGGTTCTGTTTAAGCAAATATTTCAGTTGGAAAATGTAATATAAGCCTTAAACAGTAGAAATAAAACGTATTACTTGTAAACTAGTAGATGGTGATGGAGATGGGGTGTTTCATTAGTCCAAATTAAAGGAGAAGAAAAAGCATAGGAAAAAATGCAAGGTGGTAGTCATAATCCAAATATATCATTAATCACAATAAATATAAATAGACTGAAGCTACTAAATTTTTAAAAACTGTAATTATCAGAATGGATTTGAGAACACAAAATTCAGCTCTTTGTTATTAAAGGAGATACACCTCAAGCATAAACACACAGAAAAGATGACAATAAATTAATAAAAAATAAGCAAGACAAATACTATTTAAAATAGAAGTTGGTGATATTAAAACAGATAACTTTATTACAAAACAGTATTAGGGACAAAGAGAATCACTATGTAATAATCAAAGATATATTTTACCAGAAAGATAGCAAATAATTTGACTGGGTGATAATGATTCATCATCCAATGTAGGTTCGTAAATTGTAACGAATGTACCACTCTGATGAGATGTTGATAATGGGACAGGCTATGCATATATGCATATTTGGGACCAGGAGTTATATGGAAAATTTCTGTACTTTCCACTGAATTTTGCTGCAAATCTAAAACTGTTCTAAAAATAGCAAAGTCTGTTATACACACACACACCCACACACACACACACACACACACACAAACCCTGTAAGAAGAATTAGGACAGACTGACTGGACACTGAAATTATATACATGATAATTAAAAGCATGCATATGTTTAAAAAAACATAAAAGAATTGAGCTGTCAAGCCATGAAGAAACATAGAGGAAATTTAATGTATATTACTAAGTTAAAGAAGCCAATATGAAAAGGCTACATACTGTGTGATTCCAACTGAATGACATTCTGGAAAAGACAAAACTTATGGAAACAGTAAAAGGGTCAGTGGTTGCCAGGAGTTAGTGGGGAGAGAGGAATAAACAGGCAGAACACAGGTGATTTTTGGGCCAGTGCAACTTTTCTGCTTGACACTATATAGCACAAAATGTTTAAGGGTTAAAATGTAGTTTTTCTTTTAAAATCAGAAATGAATGTCCGATCCAGCTCAAAACGTTTAAAAAATTTATAACAATTGCAAAGAAGTAACGAAATGTCATTTCTACTGACAAAATGTTACTTAAATCCAAAACTCAAAAGTATTTAAATGTTAAAATTAATAAGAGCTCAGCAATGTTGTGGGATCAATATACAAAAAAATCTATCACATTTCTATACACCAATAAGGAACAGAAAAGGTAGTCAAAGATCAGTAGTAGCCATTCAACAATTCCAGTAGCATAATCTCTCAGAGCCCTGGGAGTGAGTGTTTCTGGGCCAGGGATTTGCACTCATTTTGCAGTTAGGTGCACTTGTACCCTCTTTAGCTATGCCAGGCTTTCTCTCTCCTTCACAGAAGTCTTTGATGGTCTTTTCACTCTAGAATAAAGAACTGCCTTCTCCTATGCACCCCTTAATATTACATCATCAACTACAAAAACAAAAACTATCATTTATTTCCTTCTTAACCAAGTCTTTTTGTTGTCCTCAACTATTTTTCAAGTTTCACATGTTTTAACTTCTCTGAAGTGTCACAGGGTGGTTCCATCCTCTTACACTTTTCCTGAATGTGGCTTTTTATAATTTATTTTTATCTTTTTTAAAATTTGGACTAGTAAGAGAGCACATTACTAGCTAGCTTCAGTTTCTTTAGATACTAGTCACCTTTCCTTTGCATTAGGAATATTTGCATGTTGGCATTGTGTTATTTAAAAGCTTTACAAGCTGTGCAAGTATTCTCTTTTAAATTCTCATGCTGATCCCTGAAGGTGAAGAAGAAAATACACAAGGGTTGGATAAACTATAAGCTATTTGAAAATAAAATAGAGGAAAATTTCTCGGGCCTTGCTAAAAATCTAGATATCCAGGTACAAGAATCTTAAAGGCCTCCTGGGAGATTCATTACAAACAGAAAGACACCACAACACGCAGTCATCAGACTGATCAAAATAACCACCAAAGAGGCCCTCCTACAAGCTGTAAGGCAAAAGAAGCAGGTAACCTGCAAAGGAAAACCCATCGGAATAACAGTAGACTTCTCAACTGAAATCTTACAAGCAAGAAGAGACTGGGACCCCATTCTCACTCTTCTCAAATAGAGTAATGCCCAGCCTAGAATCTTGTGCCCTGCAAAACTAAGTTTTGCATACACAGGAGAAATAAAGACCTTCTCAGATAAGCAAAGACTGAGGGAATTCATCAAGACAAGACCTGCCCTTCAGGAAGTACCCAAGTTTGATTTGTTCTTAGCAATGTGATCGTGGGCAGGTCATTAGATATTTCGGGGACACAGTTTCCTTAGGTGTAGAATAAGTCAGTGGTGCTGGATCTTCTTAAAGAAGTTGAGAAAAATAAATTTTGAAATGAACATACTTGTCTATGTCCTTTTAGTACCTGAATCTGTTGGGTAGCAACATATTCTGGGGACTATTGTGCAATTCTACATGCCAAACAGAAAATTGTGCAGAAAACTCTTTTTTCCCCTAAACAGCCTTTGAAGCTGCCAATAATTAACTTGATATAGTTGTTAAAGAAAACTGAAGCCAACCTTTTCTAAGATATGGGGCTCTGTACATGGGCCACCTGGAACTACCAGATAACCAGAACAATTTAAGTTATTCTTACATAATTGTAAGGGAAGTCATTTTGTTCTGAGTTCAGGGGTTTAGAAAAACAGAGCTTTGCCAAACCAAGAAAATTTGAAACACAATAGTAACAATATATCTACATGCAAAAGTGTCTGGCTTGAATTTAAAAAAGTAAATCTGAAAGCTGCCAGAGTCCCTAATGTCCCCAGCTTCTCAGGGAATTAGTTCATGGACAAACTTACCATCAATGAGTGAAATGTAACCATTAATAGATACTACTCAGGTACTAAACTAATAACAAAAAAAATTTGTTGACTATTAAGGAATGCAATTTAGCTATAAACATTACCCAAGATTTTCAGTTCCTATTTCTATTGAGAAGAAAAAATAATATTCTCTTTACTGTACATTTTGAAATAATAACAACCAGAAAAGAGGGAAGAAGGGGAGGAAAAATAGGGAAGGAGATCTTTGTTGATTCTCCTTCAAGTTCTCAATGTGCATCCCCTGTGGCTGGTACCTGACTGTCTAACCAAGTGCTAATGAAGTGATAGTATTGGATAGTTGACATCGTTGGGAATTTCAAAAATATAATATCTCTGTTTCAAAAAACTAACTTTATTAAATAAATGCAACTTCATGCCCGGTTTCTATAACTGAAGTACTCTGAAAAATTCAGATTAATTACTTTTGAATAACTAAACTGAATAGTATGTCACCAAAGTCTTTCTAAATACTTACTCTAAACTAATTTTATAATATTCACTCAGATACATATAAGAAATTATGGTGATCGGCTGGCAGAAGTCATGCTTTTAGAAATTCTGCTGGCCTTCACGGAATGGCATTTACCCAGCAGAGAAAATCTTTAGGAATTCAAACTTTATTGAACTGCCAATTTAGCTAATTTTTATTTATTTTTCAAATTTTACTTTTATCATCCAATTGAGAGAAGAGCAGCAGATGGCTTCTGCCTCTAGCACAGCTGTCCTGCTATAAACTAAATTGAAAAACACACGGTAGTACCTTGGTTCTCCCTCATTCCTAAAATTCTACTGTCTAATCAGGAAACCGCTACAGGAAACCCCTACAGGAAACCCCAAAGTGTTTTCTTTAATGACATGGCCTCTTACTTCTTTGCCTAGTCTCATTTTAGCATCTTGCCTTGTCCAATCATAAGGAAAATTTTTTGCAGCAAATTATTTTAATTCTGAATGGCAAATTAATGGTTTTTAAAAATTAATTTTGTATTGACCAAAAATTTCAAAAATTAAACATAAATACACTTTTTAAAAATTCTTTCTCACAAAAGTAGTTCAGGGTTTGATTCAAATAAGGTTTGGATTGAGATTGTTTTGTTCTGTAGAATGTGACCTCACAATACACACACTGAGCAAAAAGTCACTTATTTTTAAAGAACATGTACGCTAGTATTTTATTTCACTTGCTATTGTGGTTAAATTCAAGTTTGAGATTATTATTTTTGGAGTACTTCCAACCCTAAAGTATTATCAAACGATGATGTGTACTATTAAATAGCAAGCACAAAATTGTATTCGTTTTAACTCAGTATTTGGTTAGTTGTGGCAAACGTAATTGTCAATGGCCAAATGCTTGTGACCTTTCTTTTCTTTGTCTTCCTTTTCCTCCAGGCTGCTGTTTAACATGTTGACTGCCAGACTAGAAAAAAAATTTTTTTCCTTTGAGTCTATGGTGTTTTATTATGAAAATAAAATAAAAGCTTCAAAAACAAAATGATCCTTTCTCATTTAATAAAAAAATTTGTTATTTTTTATTGTTTTCTGTGCATGAGTTATATGGAACTTGAAAATAGTTCTCATGGCTCCCAACATGAAGAGACGTGTGAGTTACATATGCTTCATGAGGCCCCAGGCTCTAAACTAGCGTGAGTTAAATACAACTCACATGGCAGTTAATGTGTTAATCAGAAACTATTGTTACCACATATAATACTTTGTTCAAGTATAAGTGTCATGTCACGTCTACCATGCTTAGAATCCTAACCCTGCACCTTCTGTAATGCATTTAGAAGATTTTTAGGCTAACATGAGCTTTGAATATAAACATATTTTCTTCAATGACAGATTTTTATTAAAAATAAAAATACGAAGACCTTAAGAAATACTAATAATGGCAGTCAAAGGGCACACAGTGAAATATTGAAAAAAATGAAGTAACCTTTGATTGTCTTACTCCTCATATGCTACAAAAACAAGAGAAATTATTTAAAATTGTAATTAAGATTTATTCCATTTTGGTAAAATTAAAAATAAGCAGTCAGTTCTTTCGGTGAGAGAAGAGTGTATGATAGGTCAATTGCAGGTATCTGTTGGATCTTAAAGTCTATTTGAAATGCTTGGGTGAATTATTGTCTAAATTGACAGATGATTACTTTCAAGCTAACAACATATTTCTGTTAGCATAAGTGGAAAGGGACTATGTTAAAGAATATATGCTCTTTATAGATTTTCACTGAGTAGATAAGATGATATGATACATGAATTAGGAAAAAAATAAACTGAAATTACAACTAAATCCACATAATTCTATTGTGAGATCTTTTGACTTCCCTGCCATCTTTTGCAAAATGTGCTGTGCACAGTGTGGTAAGTATGCTTGTAATAAATAATTAAAGGAGCTTTTCACACAGAGAAATGCACAGGTAATCTTTTTAAAATCACCTCAATAATTACTTGTAGGTCAAGCCAGTATAATTTTATTAAATTTTTTAAAAATGTGTGTGGCTATAGCTGCTATTCTGTCTGCAAAATGTAGTGTACACATAAATAGATTATTCCATTCTTTATCAAATACTATATTTGCATATTTAATTACTAAGAAATAGCACTAAAAATGTATACAAAATGTATTTGTATATTAGAACACTTTTATAAAAACTCAAATTCAAGTATACATCTAATTTTAAAATATTTTTCTTTATATAATTTTCAAAATGGATTCATTTGTAAAATTAAATTTAAATTGAGATATAAAGAAATAATTTGAAAGAAATCAGTCATGCGAAGACTGTCTCTTACATAGAGAGTGAGTGTTAGTTTCTAAATGATGTCAAAAAATCCTTTTATAATAGTATTCCTTAAGCCATTAAAAATAACAATTAATAAAGTCACATTTCTGTTGTTTTATATTAATGTCCATCTACATATATGTATATAAATTTTTTAACTTCAGTTGAAAATCTCTGTATGTAAAAACTTCTAACTGTCCTTTGAAATGAAAAAGGTCCAATTAATATTCCATTGATTTTATTGTAACATTAACAGATAACCAAGTCACCACCTGAACAGAAAAGAAAGTTAAGTAATATCAGTCATATCAACAGCTGCTTCTTTCAAAGTAGTAGAGCACCCACCCAAATTCCCTTTTCCTGCTCGTAAGTGTTCTGTGGGGCAGTGTCTCTAATTCCCATAATACCACTTCTCATTATGAAAACCTCTTAGCAATTTAAAGGGTGATAACGGAAGACTAAGCCAACACAAATGTCTAAAGCATCTTTTAAGTTAGTCATGTGACCTCTGAATATATCTGAATCTCAAATCATGGATTATGTCACAAACCATGAAGGATGTTTATCTGATATATACTTATTTGCTGGTTGTCGTTTCTAAATATTTTGACAGTTAATTATTTCTTATATATTTTATGTTTTATTCCCTGAGTTCAGGAAATACTAGGCCTGACTTAGAAGCTGCAGGTTGAATAACTGATAATTTCTACCTTTACTGTTAACTTATCCCCAGTATTGTTTTAGAAAGTCTTTTGGTCTTTACCCCTACAGTAAGTTAGGGACAAAATTCTCTGTATCATAAGGATTTGTGTTGTTGCTGTTTCTTGTCTTTGTTTTTGTTTTAAATAGTTGTTTTCCATATTTCTTTAGCTGCAGGAAAAGTTTGGGGTTTATTGTGTTTCCTCATAACTTTATAATTTTAATATTGCAATGAGCACTCTTGCAAATAAAATTAGAATAATGTGTGACCTTATTTGCCATTAAAAAAACACAAATTTAGAATTTATTTTCAAGGCAAGAAATACAACCATGTTTTTTCCTCACTGAATTCCATGATGTTTTTATTTCAAAACTTCCTAAAGAACTCACTACCATGCCGTAAACATAAGCTAACACACTGGGAAGCCTCCCGAGGAAGGCATGTAAATGGAAAGGCATATTCCATCATGTCCTTCATTGGGATCAGCTTTTAAGTCCTCTATTTATATGTGCAAAATCTTTCCCTGTGTTCTAAGCATGGTGCTGAAAGAAACTGAATTCTGTTCCTCTTTAAACTATTATTTAAAAGTGATAATTGATCTTTGAGGGTTTGGGGTCATTAGCAAAACAAGCAGCAAATTCTGAGCCTAAACAGTAAACTCTGTACAGTTAGGCCAAGTCTTGCCTAGGATTTTAGCTGGAAAATATTGTCAGACCAGAAACCGAGCCTCAGAGCGTGGAATTCTCTGTAGCTTCAGATATTTCCTCTTCCGCAAGTTGTCTTCCAAGCTCCCACCTTTGCAGAATCTAAAAGCACAAGCCTAACAGGACTCTCCATCGACGAGGAAAGGAAAGCTGGCTGCGGCTAACTAAGAACCACATGGCAAAAAGTATTAGATGAAAATAGAGTAAGAAAACATCTGCAAATCTATTTGGGACATAACAAAGGAAAGAAAAAAGTAATTGAGGAAGATGATTTAACATGATTGATCACATGTGATTGTAGGGAACCATGTGCATTTGAGGAAAGTTCACCCCTGATGTCTAAATTCTGCTTCTTGTGATCAAATGTTGTGCTTGCATAAATGTGAAAATTCTTTCTCATGTGGATTTGCCAATGTAGTCTCTAGGATAAGAAGACTGTCAATAGACTCAGTTTTGAAATGGGCACAAGCAGTAAATCAGGTGAAACTCAAATATACTGACTCATATTATTTTTAAGAGAGTCACTATGTTTGGAAAGTCCTTGGGTTCTAGGAGAAAATATGTCTATTTCTGTTTCTAATGGGATGATGGAATATAAATTTTTCAAAAATTCTTTATTTAAAGCCAAAAAGCTGCTAAAAATAGCGGTGAGTATGAAACTTAATTATTGGCAGCTTAATTTCCCCCTCCATGTATGCATTAACTAATGCCAACTGATGTCAACACAAATTATGAGCATGCAAGAAAAATTAATTGTTCCATATTATTTTACAGTTATTGATTATTATGCCCTTTTCAAATCAAGACAGAAATAGAAAGAATAATAATTCTTAAGGGTGAATTTGACAATAATTAGAGGGGAGGAAGGATGTTTCCAAATACTTTCTTAATCAAATATTAAAATCGCGAGATGCATTTAAAGGTCTTCAATTGCGTATAAATAAAATCTCACTAAATTCTCAAACATGATATCTAATCCAATATACACTGGCTTAAGAAGAAACTTCTCTTTTCAGGTTTAAAAATTGTTTCTTTTTTCTATCCAAGGGTGCAGATAACTTGAAGGTAAGGTAAAAATTAATATGGATATATTGAACACACACACACAGACACACACACATGACTAAGAATAGTTTGTCCCCTGGCCAAGTGGTAGAATTTTGTTATGAGTATTCAATACCATTTGAAATACGTTTCAGTCAGTGTCTTTAGTGGAACTCAGCCATATGCTACATTAAACACAGGGCTGAGCACAAGCAGGTTGAGAGGCTTCATCACACACTACACTAGGAAGAAAAGCAAACAAGGAAACATGAAACATTAAAATAAAACTGTGTATCATGAAACTTTGATCTGTGTCATGGGTTCCAATTCTACCTAACCCTCTCATTCTAGCAGACAACTTTATAAACTTCAACCAGAATAAAATATGTCAACGTTTCACCTTTTCAAACATTTATTTTTAACAAAGTGGATAAGCGTCATTCAAGCCAAATTAATAAAATAAGTACATTCAAAAGTAACTACTTGAAGTATTAAAGTTCGAGACATTTAAATATGACAATGTAGAGAATTACCATGACCCTACTGTATTAATATCCTGAATCTAAAAAACAATCCAGAAGCTTGAGAAAACAAAACAAAAGAAAAACCTGGTCCTGGTCATGGCAAGATGGGTATTTGTGTTTGTAAGACCAGCTCCAACATTCATGAAAACTCAGGAGTTTCTTTTCCTTTCATTTTTCTTTTTTCTCTTTTCTCTCCTTTATTTTCCTTTTTTAAAAATTGATTCCTTCTAACTTTAGAGCTTTCGGGGTTTAAATATAATCACAAAGATTTTCACCTTGTGTTTCAACTGTAAAATTACTGCATTTAATCTAGAAATGGCAAATAAGTTCTGACTGGGCTGGATCTGCTCATCATCAAAGGATACAGTTTACCAGGGAGGTCCTGGTACAGTCTCTTTTGTCTGGTTTCCATTCAGCTACTGCTAAGAAAGAGGATAGAAATGTTTTATGCTGTTGAGGTCTTGAAATTCAGATTTAGAACTTGCATCCAAATCATTTCTTGTTGTATTTTCTACATGGCCACTTATGGTTAGTTCTTAGAAATGAGGAACACCTAGCGTTCTAGTGTCTAACAAGAGATGGGATGTTATTTAATAACAGGAAAGGAGTCTGCCTGGCAGTACCAAATGGACACTTTTTCATGGACAGAGAATTGATAATCACATAGGAGCAGAATTTGAAATAAATTCTTGAAAACAGTTATTAAACCAGATCAAATACTACCTCCAAATAAATAACATGAAAACATTACTCTCCATTTCCTTGTTCTGATTTACGGTCATTACCACCTACTTCATCATCTACCAAGTAGCCCATTTGTGTACGTCTGTTTCTTCCCAGTAAACTGTGAGCTGCATGAGAGCAGGGACACAAGGGGCAGGAGAGCTCCTGCCTTAAATGATCCCTGGTCTGCGAGGAAAGCTGCAGAAGAACAGCTCGGTAGACAGCAGAGATGGGCATCTCACCAACAAAGAGGGAGTAAATCCTTAATTTGGGAGTTTGCATCGGTTTCCTATTACTGCTGTAACAACTTACCACAAACCTATTGGCTACAACAACACAACTTTATTATCTTACAGCTCTAGAGGTCAGAAGTCCAAAATGAGTCTTACAGGGCTAATATCAAGGTGTGAAAAGGGCTACGTTCCTTATTGATGCTCCAGGGGAGAATCTGTTGTCTTGCCTTTCCCAGCTTCTAGAGGCCACCCACATTCCTTGGTTCACAGCCCTGCAACACATTGCCTTTTCCTTCTCCGCTTCCATCCTCACGTCACCTTCTACTCCCTTGATCTGCTGCCTTTCTCTTCTAAGGACCCATGTGATTATATTGGGCCCAACCAGATATTCAAACACAATCATCGCATCTCAAGGTCTTTATTCACACCTGCAAAGACCCTTTTGCTAGGTAAGATAACATATTTATAGGTTCTGGAAATTAGGACGTAGACATCTTTGGGAGGGGCATTATTCTATCTATATGAATGTCCTTCCAGCCAATTCCTAATCAATGAAAAAAAAAATGTTGTCCCCAGTGAATACTGCCAAGCGTTGTACAATGTGGAACATTCTTTTCTTGACCATTTATATAGTTCCCAGATTTCTTTTTAAAATTTCTTATAACCCATCAAGTGTCTTTAAATATCACACATTTGGTAATTGTCAATTACCATATGATAATGTAAAAGAATCCTATATATTTGAAAATAAATATACAGAACCCTGCCTATATGAAAATAAATGAAGGAGAATGTTGAAGAGAGTTTCTGATTAGTGAAGTAAAACTTTTTTATGATTCTACTTTGTTCACACTCATTCAATTAGATATAGGAGAAAGTATCACACAGAATACAAGAGAAATTGTCATTTGCAATAAATACACAGCCAGCCTTCTGAAAGTATTATTTCTTGTAACTGAGCTTTAATAAAATGGAAAGAGCTGAAAGTTGAGAGTTCAAATCCTGGGCAAGTACTGAGACTTCAGTTGTTTAAGTTTCTAATGAAAAAGGAAGTCATATATTTTTAAAACTTTTAAGCAGAAGCAGTCACACTATCATAAAAATAAATCATTCTGAAGAGGCAGCAATACACATCTGGTGGAGGAAAGTTTCAGCACCTAGATGTCACTAAGCTTTAGGAATTTTATGCCTATCAACTTCCCCCCGTTTTTGGACACTTTGGCATGAAATGCACATAGCAGTTCATGGTTTTTAATGACTTGGAGAATTACATTGAAACTCAGTTCTGTGATAATCACCTCCAAATTAATATTTTCCTTCAGATAAATTGCATTTGAAAAAAATCTAATCTTATTGCCCATAAAGTGACATAATAAAACCAAAATGCCAACTATAGCATGCAAAACTCTCCCAGCAAATGTTGCAGAGACAGTCCACTTTCCAAGTGTTTGCTCTTTGTGTTTAGCTATTAAAATAAGGGTTTAATTTAAAATGCATGAATAAGCTTCTTACTTGATTGCAGAGAGGGAAAGGAAGTAAATATTTTTTTTCCTTTCTCTCTTTTAGAAGGCCAATGTTGTTCTATTCTTTTCTTTCCTTCATGCAATCACAAATTTAGTGGGTGAGGTGGGAATGTGGAGGGGCAGAGGTGGGGGCATTGAGGAGGTAGGGGTGGGGGAGGGGGAGGGGATCGAGCACAACTGTTCAGGTAACTGCTGTACTGTCCTGATCATCTCCATGGTTTCCCTGGCATTTCTGCTACTCCGTCGTCACTTATGCTGGAATTTATAACTCTGTCATTCACAAATAAGTGTCTGAGAGGAGCCATTAAACAACCATCAAAGCATGAAACAGCTACACATGTGGGAACCTACCACAAGTACCACCGTGAGTTTGCTGCAGAGAATCCCCAAGCCTTGTAGCAGCAGGTGTGCTGCTACTTAGGGAAGGAGTCTGGGGAGCTAAGAGTTGACAACAGTGTCCAAAGAATCGGAGGCAAAAGAGCAGGCAGCTTGAGTGTGTGAGACAGATGCTACTTTCACCATCTCCCACGTGTAATATTTTCAACACATTAACGGAGCATTAGAGTTCATGCCATGCTCAGTGACAGGAATAGAACCATGAAATTGGTAATGTCTTGCTAGTTTTAAAAGGTAGATGAATAACGTTTTGTCAGAGCAATGAAGTCTTTCTTATCCTATAAAAAATCCATGTATAACTAATGAGACTCCTGGGCCATCATACCTGCTCTCGTCAATGTCTTACACTGGTTTGGCTGTTCAACTACCTGTGGCACTTGGACTGCAGAGATGGTATTTTCAGAATTGATTAACGCTATGATACATTCATATACAAATGCCGTGTCTGAGTTGCCTCCTGAAGGTGATGGGCAAGTGCGATATATCATTTTTAAGCTATCCGGTGCTCCTACATCAGTGATGAGATTTCCTTGATTCTTCTTCATACAGAAAACATGAAAATTAGCTCATGTCACTCATTGTGGAGGGAGAGCCCTGGGATGGCAAGATGTCAGGGAACTGCCATTTTGACTGATGGTACTCCTGGCAACTTATTATCATAATAGATTGCTTTTTATTATATCACTACATTTGGCTGTGATGATATTTAACTACAGAAGATTAAAGACATGTCATGATGCCAAAGAACTTTATGAATGGGCTAGTGCATTTTTTTTGCCATACTTAAAATTAGTAAGCCGAGAGAGTAATAAACAATTCTGGGAAAGCTCAGAATCACTCTGTTAAAGAATGTACCATTTTTGTGTTTCAGCATTTTCTTCAAATGTTAAGCCAATAAATGCTTATTGTTTACGTTCTATATGCTAGTGCTAGGCTAGGCACCATGTGGAACACTTGACCATAAATTTTGACTCTGTTCTCAAAGATCTTATAGTCAAGTTTATCATACCTAAGGCAACGGGAAAGAATACAAAATAATACATACTGTTTCTAATTTGCATGCTGTAGAATATAAATGTTGTTTGCAGAAAAGAGAAGCAAATCAGTTATGTATAGAATTATACAGACCAATTTCATAGTCAACAGGTGGATGGATAGAATTTTCTTAAGAAGGAGAGAAGAGAAAGGACGACATCTCAGATGGGGAGGTGAATGCATGCAGAAAGAGAAGAATGTGGTTATGCAGGGAACAGATGAGAGGCATGCATGCTGTTTTAGGCATTGTGCCACCTGATTTACATGTCTTTTCTTATTTAATCCTCTCAGCAATCCTTCCCTGTAAGGTAGAATTATCATCCCTGGTTGATATGAGGAAACAAAACCTTAGGGAGGTTCCATAAAGTTACACAGCTTGGAAGTATAATAACTTGGGCTCAAACCCAGCCTGTGAAGTGACATGAGGTCTGTTTGTCACAGCACAAACGGTGTGTACATGCAGACTCAGGCTGGAGTGGTGGCTGTGGCAACTCAGAAGTAAACCCAAATTGCAGATGCTGTTCTCAGGAAACATGGTCAGGATTGTCTGAGTATGGAGAGAGTGAAGGGGATTGTCAAAGAAGACCCTCTCTAAGGGTTTGAGCCTGGAAGTTGGATGCTGACTTTAAGACCCACTCAGAAAGAGGGAAGAGACTCTGTGCTTTTAGATCCAACACGCTGTGGAATCATCAAAGAATTTCAAGAGCAGAATTCTCTGCCACCTAGAGAGTAAAATTCAGTTATCACCTTTGGGAGGGGAAAAAAAGGCTAAGATTGTTGGTCCCTAAGCTGCTTACCTAATTCTTCTATCAAAGTAACTAGGTCAAGCAGGAGGATGCTTGGGTGGGGTTGAGGAAAAAGGGCTTACCTGAGCCCACAGGGATTTAAAAAGAAAGGGAAAGGAGGTTAGGAAAGACTGTGTTGGAGTCCAGGGAGCAAGGGCTTTGTCTGGATACCCTAAATTCAGTGAGAAATTGGAGCAATTAGCTGAATTGGAGCAATTCAATCCCCAAATGTCACTTTTGTCTTGATTTTCAATAAATGTATTTGTTTAACAAATATCTACTGAGTATGTACTATGGTCAGTGGCTCAGGAAATACAAATACAAATCAGACACAGATCTTACCCTCAAAGAGTTTATTGGGAATTATGAGACCCCATCCCCATAATTAACCCTACAACCAGAGCATACATGATTCATAGTCCAAGTTAGGGGGCATATTGAGTGTTCCAGAGTTCAGAAGAGAAAGACTGACTTTTGGAAGAAAGGGCAAGCGTAGGTGAGAGGCTAAGAACAAAAAATATTTTGGAGGTGGTATTTGAAATGTGTGTGATAGACTTTGGACAGTCAGAGATGGCAGAAGAAAGGAAATCAATTTGAGACGGAAAGAATACCATGAATTAAAAGATTAAAAGGTGAAAGAACATTAGATATCAATAGGGGACAAACCGGAGTACTTGTGTTGCCTAGAGAGCAAAGGGTTCTTGACTATTTCAGAAAAGATCAGTATAATTGATTCACTTTTGCACTATGCTCTGCACATGTATTGTTTCATTTGAAGCAGCTGATGCTGGCACCACCACTGTGGTGGCACCCAGATGTTATCAAGGTCATCTCACCCTGACCCAATTGTCACTCTCTGCTTCTGCCAATCAGGTGGGGTGAGATCCCTCCATCTATGTAAATTCAGCTAGAGGAGGTCTGGAAAAATGCAGGGGCTCCATCGGCTAAAAATTCACCGACCACATGTATCCACGGCCGGTGGGTACACAAGCCCTGTCAATAGTCAATGCTGGTAACGATGTGAGACTCCCTTTCCCGCCTCCCCTTCAGTCTTCCATGTCCCTTCATGAATTTAGTCCTTTCTTACCTGTGGGCACAATTCGGCTTTGCTGGATGTGTGATGAAAAAAAAAATTCTGTTTGCTTTGAGCTGATGTTAAACTTCTGAAAGTGATGGAATCGATGTCTCAGCACCTTATTCAGAAGCCCTGCAAGGAAACTGTTTTCTCACTGTTGAGCTACAGACAGAAAAATTTGACACTGAAATGCTGCAGTTTCTTAGCAAATCAGGCAGCACGAGGGATACGAGCCACACTGGAAGGAGTTTGTCTTTTCTAAATCAGTGTTTGGCTCAAAGGGAGAAACAGGAATTAATTGTAGTAAATTAATTGCCTCCCAGCATTTAATTCCTTATACATATATTTACTTTTGATTTAATAAGCAAGCTATTTCTTCTTTTGTATTCAGATGTGTAGCTGAAATATTCAATGTAAGAATTGATGAATAATTAAAAAATATGGTATTATTAATAAAGGTATTAATGAAGGAAGTTGACAGCTAATACAGGATCTGAGTTAGTCAAGGATGATATATAAGAGCTTCCTCAAGATAACTGTTCATCAGTATCACACATACTGTACATGAAACACAGAAAAGTTTCTAATATAATCTTTAGTCTTGTTTATTGCATCTGCCTCTAACGGATCAGCTCCCTTTTCGTTTCTTCTTTAATTTCACTGTGGTAACATGCTTGAGCGAACTCAGACATGGTACATTTAACCAATTTGGCACCATGCCTTAGGCTTATTAAACAAACAAAGATTTGATGAGCTGTCTCTAAACTCTAGCCCCATAGGTAATTCCTGCAGCTGTAAATACTGTCCCTAAGGTGATTTTTCACTGTGCTACTGTTGGCACTCAGGACACTACATAAAAGTGAAATCCGTACACTTTGGGACCAACATTTATTTCTCAGACTTCTCTCTTCTTTTTAAACTGAATGTTATCTTCTCTCTGTCTTATGACTTACATAACCCTGACACTTTACAGAACAGAATTACAGGCTGTTTACTTTCTGAGTATTGTTTGTACTTCCTTAGAGCCCATCATGGTTGGGGATTAAATATTTTGCAAAATTAGGAAATAAATGAATAAATTACTGTATAGATTTTCCCAATGAACAGGTAAAATCCTCCTCATTGATTAATTAGCTGTTTTTCCTGGAGTTTCTGCCCAAAGTATCAATAAGTGTATTTATTTGTAATAAATGTATAACTTAAATAAATTTATATTTATAATAAATGCATAATATATTAAATAAAATATCTATTTATGAACTCCCAGATTGAGAATTTAATTGTATGTCCAATGTGGAATTTGTTTAATGTTAAAAAGATGCAAAAAGATTCAATTATTTTTTTTCTAAGTCCAATCTAGCAAAGGATGTCTCTAATTTGTATTATACATATGTCTAATTAAAAGAGAAAATTGTCTTTTAATATATTTTTCTATAAACCACAACATTGTATGCTAACAAGATAAAAATATTTCAAGGCAAGTGTCTTTAGAGGCTGCACATAGGGCAAAAACAATAGAAAGTATTTTCCACAAGGAATTAAAGACATGAACTTAAGGTTACTTATCCCTTGGGTAAGAGATTTGTCTTATTCTCTATTAACTTGGAACCTACCACATGTAGAAGGATCATAAAGTTTGATCATTACTGTGAACATTTTTTATAACCCAAACTTATAACCCGTGAACATCACCTCATCTCTCAGCTAACAGCCCTTTTCCTTTTTTGAAGTATTACCAAGGTGATCCATACTACAAAGAATGTACAATGACAACGGTGAGAATTACAATAGGAAGATGTCATGGGGATCCAGATTGTAAGCAATTTCCATAATCAGTGATTTGGAATAAGTCTACATAAACCTTGATACAAGACAAAAACTTGTCAGAGGATTTTTTTTTTCCTGGAGAAATTAGGATAAATTAAAGGGTAATTCCAGTTACCATATATATAATTTTTGAAGAATAAAAAAACTTTAAATATACTTTTTTTATAGTTTTCATAATGGCTCACTGATATTGCAGAAGAATTAGGAAGGCAAAAGAATATCCCAAGAACTTAAATGCTCTTAGTTGTCAATAGATAGCAATGAATCCTATAGACAGCTATTTGCTTAATAATTCCTTTTTTTCTGATATCATTGATGATTTTAATTAGCCAAACATGCAGATTTAAACAAAATTAAAAAATCTCATTTTTCATATAAATCCTTTCATCTTTGCAATGACCTGAAGAAATGATGGGAGTCCATTTTCCTAAGGAGGGAATTGACCCACAGAAAGACGAAATGATCTACCCAAGATCACAGCAGCCGTTTTAAAGTGTCTGTGCATCACATCTGGGAAACGGATCCTGTCCATATGAATAAATCCTTTGAAATGCAGCTCTCTCTAATTGCATAATGAGCCAATGCTGTGAGATGCTAAAAGTCATCTCTTAAGAGCTTTGTGATCGGATTTGTACATTTGTACTCTAGGCTTCTCTGACACAACTTTATTTACTGATTCCTGCGGTTACCTCTGGTGTTTTTCTTCCTGCTTCTGTGAGTTCACTCTCTCTCTGCCTGCGTGGATATGGCTTTCCTCTTTAATGTGGTTATTAGATACAAAAATTCCACCTTGCTATAGAGACAGAATCAAGCCCACTGCTTCAAGGCTTGCATCCTCCCAGGTTCTCTCTTCACACAGCTGCCTGGAGTAGGACCGGCCTCACCGTCTTTAGATGCAAAGGTTTTCAGTTGTGTCACATTCATTTAAAGAACCCACAGCAAGTGATGTCGGACTCTGTGGTGCTGTTTTACGTGCAGAAAATGCCAGCGTGCATAAGGAGAGTAAAGCCTAGATGTTTTGTTTATCTCATTTTGGCCTCGCTGAGCTGGTTTTCAGTGATGTGCTGCCTCTCCGTTACATTCCATCTCAATTTGCTGAGGAACCGTGAGCTCAAGTAACTTATCCAAAGTCACACATGAGTGGCTTACCAGAATTCATACCCCAGAACTGTCATGGTTCCTAAATCCTTTATTATGAGCATTATACCATACCATCTCCAGGTCTCAGTATTAACATCATGTAAATTTATTCTCCAGCATGATTCATTAAAATGAAAATGGGCCATTTTCTCTGATTCTCCAAGCACTTCAGAAGAAGCGTTACATCCTGAATACAGATTTCGTTTCTGAGAAGGAGACAAGAAAAGAAGTTAAACCTTTACTTGTATAGGAAGCCGGTTCGACTTAAAAGGGCTTTTATAACAGTTTTCAGTTTAAAATATTTAAAGGAAAACCAAGCAGTATTAAGGTTAAGAATAGCTATAATTGTATTTTTTTTAGCAGTAGGTAAAGCAAGGAAACTAAAAAGTGCCTTCATTCAGTGGCAGAAACCTAATGGATCCCCTCCAAATGAAAAGTTAATGTAAAACTAGATGCAAAAAAAACAAAAAAAACAATCAACCTGTGCTAGACACCCACTCACACATTTTAAAATACTTTCTGTCATCATCAAATACCTAAGCATCAGTTTCCTTTTTTGGTGATATCTCATTTTTTGTTTAAATTATGAATTAAAATAATAATAGAGCAACCACTTATATATAGCTCCCAATACAAAATAATGTAACAAGAAATAAAAACTCATGTTTAAAATTATAGTCAAAAGACAGATGAAAATAAAAGTGGAGAAATTATAAATGTAATTTTGTCTTTTTCTTCTCTTTCAATAAGAGCCCTTCTGCTTTGGATCCATTCTTTTTTTTTTTTAATATCAAGAATATTCACTTTCCTTTCACATGGTTGCTTAGATTAACAATTATCCTCAGCAAAAGTCACTTACTAAAGCACCCACGTGTACACAGTATCAGAATTGGCACGATTCGTATAATAAATATTATCTCCTGTCTCAAGGAAGTTATGTGGTTGTGGAACAGAGCATACATATACTGAGACAAGTATAAATATATGATGTGTGCATATATATATAATATAAAGAAGGAAACACCAAGCAAGTGAAACACACAGTTAATATTACAGGTTTTTAGTTGAGAAAATCATATTAGAGCAAAAAATGGACCTTACAGATCAGAGCAGAGGAATGAGAGGAGTGAGGGGCAATGGGAAGAGAACTTGAGAAACTTCAGGATTCCTATGGAGCTATTTGCAAATCCCATCTCTGCCACTTTGAGCTGTGTGACGTTGAACAGGACTCATTCTGCATGTATAAGTAGGGATGACACTACCTACCCCACTGGCTATTTTGAGTATTAAATTAGGAAATGTCCCTAACTAACTACTTGAAGGTTTGTCTCATGGTAGGTACAATTCAATGGTAACAATGTTTCTAGCGATGGTAGTAACATGTGCACTTTTGAAATTCCTGGCACCAGCGCCTGGCATAGAAAAGACCCCATATGAATCCTGGTTCCCTTTTCTCTAAGCCCTCTTTTACCTGCAGCACCATCTAACTTTCCAATTGCTTGAGCTGAACCTTAAGTCAAAATAGATTTTAGAAGTTTAAGAATGACGACAGACATTTCATATGTGGATAAAGAATAAACAAAATCTGGAATTTGAAAATACAATTAGGGCATTCAAGATGCCATGAGTATACTGGATTGGGGGGGTAGGCGTTAATTGTATAGTATTACCACAAGCATTTTGAAAGCTGATGAGCTATCTAAATATTACATATGATAACCACTATGCAGAGGGTTTTTTTCTCCTACTTGACTTTGAAATAACTTTTCTCCATATGCATGCCAAATTAATATAGCAGAGGGAGAAGTTCAATTCAGTTCACTTCATCAAGTATTTATAATTGCAGAATGCCAGAAAAGGACATTTTTCTTGATCAACATCTGCATTCCTCTTCAAGAACTAAATCCCAATAGTGGTAATGTCCATATTGCTGTTTTCTGCACAAACAGAAAATCTTGGAGGTTTGGCTTCTATCCTCTCCTGAAACCATATATGTCAAAGAGAATTTTGCCTTCCTTTACACCTCTCAGTTGGAGTTTTGAAACTTCTTTTTTTTCCCTGAGGGGCTGTAAATGTTAATTTTTATTATTCACATGTATAAATACAGGGATTCAGCACATAATATAACTGACCAGAGTATTATGTGTCCCTAAAGAAAACATTTAAGTAGCAAGAGCTTCAGCATCATTGCAGAAGAACACAGAAAAGACAGTTAAAAGACTGTGCTAAGAAAAATAACATCATCTCTCTAAAAATCTTGTTAACATAGACACATTCTAAAATGCAGGAAACTTAACTGACAAAATGTTGTTTAGCATTTTGACCTCTTTTACTCTCTTCTATTTTTCTTTAATTAAAAACATATTTTATGCTTGAAAATAAACCATGTTGCCCAAGTAGATGAAAATTGGTTTTTAGGGATATCAGTTTGGGGAAATGTACCAAAATAAATACCAACTGGAGTAAAGATGATCCAAATCTAACTCTTTAGGAAGGTCATTCCTCTATAGAATCCCAATAAATAAATAGGCAAAGCAGTTTTAATAAAAGCTCATTCCAGAGTAAATATAATTAGCAAACATACATATAGGAGGATGTTTATCTTCATACACAGTTAAGGAACACAAATGCAATAGCCTTGTGATAGGAGTGATTAAAAAGCTAAAAAAAAAAGATAAAAAGTGATGAAATGTTAGGAGAATTGCAATGTTATTTCTATATTCATTTGTTTTTGGTAGCATTGAAAATGGGATTATCGTTTTAGAAAATCATAGGTGAAAAATGACAAATAGGTTATATTTAGAAGGCTAACTCCAACTTTCTGTTTAACTATAGTGCTGTTTGGAGCACTACGCTGCTAAGAATTCTAAAGCCACATGTGATCTTAGCAGGAAGAAGCACTAGACTTGAATAGAAATGTCTGCTATGGGTAAGGGAACAAGAATAAGAAGTAACAATAAAAGATTTTCAAATTCTTCTATTAATAAAATTACAAATTCCAATAAAAGAAAAAAAAGCAATATAATTATAAATATGTTCATCACAGAATTAACTGAAATGGCAAAAAAAAAGTCAACTTCAAAAACAAGTAGAATAGGTTGATAATTATGGTAACTCATCATTGATTTTTATACATTAAAAAGTATAACTTTAGAGATCATGTGAAAATTTTAATATTTCTTCCATTATATTTTTCCATATAACATGCACATAGTAGAAAAACAGAAAATAATAACTAAATTGATTAGAAAGCACAGAGACTTTTCTGCCACTGAGATCAGTTTTGCATCACCCTTGTCCCCCTGGCATTTTCTTTTTTTTTTTTTTTTTTTAAGGTTTAGCTATGACTCCCTGATTCTGTGGAAAGAAAAGTCTGATATTTCATCATAGTTAATTCAGCAGAGATTAAATTTCAGGTATATGAATTTAATAAATTGGCATGTCATCAGGCTGATTGTTTTATCTTTCTTAAATTAGAATTAATATGGCTAGAAAAAAATTACTTCTATTTTGTGCCTCTTTACAGGAAAATTTGCTAATGAAACATAACCTCAAACTATTTAAGAATGAAACATATTTTCATGCCCTGTATTTCCAGGTTTAGTATTAAAGTAGGCAAGTTTCTTTGAAAATAAATTTTTCAGAGAAGGCTTCAAGACTAAATTACAAAGCATACTGCATTTTCTGCAGATTTGTGGTAAACCAATAAGCTATGCACCAAGCTGCTACGAGAAAAAAAGAGTATTCCTTTACTTTTCCAGTTATTTATTTATGTTTTGTATAGGCCCTAGTATTACATCTGAAAATACCTATCACAAGATGTTTTTACTTTCATTCTTCACTGTCTTTCTTAACAAAAAATTTCTGTTCTGGTGACACTCTTATACCATCTTTCTAAATACTATTGCAATGAATGCTAATTTTAAAAAATACTTTATTCAGCAAGCATAAATAAAATTACAAAAGGTAGTTATCTTTGAAGATTTGCCTTTAAATATTACACCTATTTGCTCAAATATTTTGCAAAGCATCATGTGTAATGAGAAGCAGAAGATGAGAATTTGGAAATCAAGTAAGCTTTTGGATACATGAAACAGTAGCCTAAAATGAGTACATGTTTTGGGTTTGGCAACAAGATTGCTTTACATAGTTTAAGTCTTTATTTTAGTCAAACAAGAAAATCATGACGCATCAGAGCTGGTCATTTAAATCGATATGTATAAAACTTATGCAGTTACAGTGTCTGTGGACATATTAAATTGCCTTACTTTCTCTCCTTCAATACAAGGCTCACAAAGGTGTCCAAGAAATGCAGGCTGCATAAGCTTCTGAATGACTAACTGTAGTAAGCCTATATGGCAGTAAATTATTTTGTCATATTGTGGTCAATCGATGTGTGTTAACATGTCCTAATTTACATTTATAGTAATTTACTTTCTAGAGTATGCAATTATTGTTTAGCCATTTATAAAATTGTATTTTTCCCCCAGCCTCAATTCCATTACTATACTTTTGTGTAGTAGAGGCCAGTTCTAAAAATAATGTTAAATTCCGTTGGATTAGGGGAGGTTAATAGTCTTTACACTTACCATGGTACCCAAGCTTACATATTTATTTATCTTCCTAGACAGTATTTATGCAACATGATATATAAGTACCAAGCAATATGCATGCTCTAGGTCATTTAAAAGATAATAAAGAAGTGAGAGATATTTAGATCTTTAAAAAGTTAATAATCAATTGAAGATTACATTTTTAGAAAGCAGATCAAAGTTTGGATGAAGAAATTACTGAGGTATATAAAATTTGGGGAATAAGGAAAATCATTTGACTCTTTAACTTTTATTTGTACATATATTAGAGTCCAATGCCATAAAAGCAATACACAATAATATAGTAATTCACAGGATAAAGTTTATTTCTCTCTTACATGATAGTAAAAGCCTACAGGACACATGAACATCTTTGCTCCCTGTGATCACTCAGAGATCCAGGTTTTTTTCTGTTACTGTGAAAGTCAGTTGAATCCTCTGGGAAGTAGAGATTGAGACAAATGTAGGAGTGCAAAAGGAGTATTTGGTGAGTGAAAGATAAAAATGGGGAGGAAGCAGAACTGGGCTAGAAAAGCCCTCAGAACTGTGAGACAGTTGAAAGGAAATGAAAACAAAGAAGAAGGGAAACAGGACTGAACAGATAAACCCGAGACCAAGATGCGGATCTGGCAGATTACGTCAACCCCGATGTGCATCTCCAGAGCAAGTATTGCCCATCAGGGGAGGTCTCATGTTGCGCAGAAATGGGAAGACCCTAATACCCCCCACCAGGATCAATCGTTGGCTGTGTCTGCTCAGAAAGAATGTGGCCTGGGCCTGGAAGCTGGGGTGAATCCTGAAGGCCCTAACAGCTAGAGGCTCTCACCTAACTGTGTATCTTGCAAGTAAATGGTAAGCTCTTTTCTTAATGTGAGATCTGAGATGGATACCTCCGAGCCTGCCGTATTACAAAATAAAGGGAGGATGGATTTAGGAAACACTAGCTGTTGGCACAGTATACATATGTGTACTATTAGTAGAAGAAGAATACAAAGAAGTATTGATTCAATCCTTGCTTGAATCCTGCAAAACTCGTCGAGAAGACTGTGTCACAGCAATGACACAGTCATTTGGGAAACATTCATATTTTTTTTTCTTTTTTCAGATCAGAACTGATATAGTTGATTATAGGGTCTAATTTATTGTCAAATTTGTGATTTATTTTTTATTTGTAAACTGAAACTACACGGAATATAGTTTTTCATTTGTATGGAGTGAGATTTAGCTGAAACAATGAGAAAACTCTAACGAGGGCCCTTTGCCGAAGTCTCCACATATAATCTGTAATGTAGAGTATCAGCAGGGTTAATTTGTGAATTTTCCTTATTCACATCAAAAGCACCTCTGCAATGTATTTCTAGCACCCATAGTAAAAATTCTTATTCTCTATTGCTATCCAAATCGAACAACTGGAGTTAATTCCGAGAAAAAAGAACACAAGAAACTGGGTTCAAATGAATATAAATATTTTTGTCCACATTCGAGAAATAAGTTCAGTGAAGAAATGGCTCCTAATTCAGAAAGGTAAACAATAATAATTTCTACCATTTATTGAAAGTCTACCATTTATTGACATATGTCAAGATCTTTCCATATGATGCATATAATCTTGGAACATCCCTGCAATTGGTACTATTATCCCCATTGTACAGATGATGAAACTAAGGCTCAAAGAGTTTCAGCAATGACTCAGAGGCATATGACTAGTACAGACCTAACCTGGTGTTAAACTCAGATCTCCATCATCCAGAATCCTTCAATTTTCAATTATACCATTGTCTTTCCAAAACAGAACAATCCTTTCAAATAATCATTCTTTCCTCTTCTTAAGTGTTTCAGTTTAGTCATATTTGGAAATTATTGCTTTTCCTAAAGGATTTTAGTTCACTTCAAATGAATGTGAGCTGTTTAAGGCAGACTCTCTCCTTCTTGCTCCTGTTTATTTTCTAGAGATCACACACATGTGGAGGTCAGATTTAGGTTCTGAAAAATATTTAAATAATGTTTTAAAATATATGTTTCATTAAATATTTCTTAGAAGAAATCATAAAGTTATGTTCATATATATAAACATATATAAACATGAATATATATAAACTCATATATACACTTGTGCATATACATGTATATATGCATAAATGTAGCCAAACTTGAAATCATAAATCTAAATATCCATGACACCTCCTGTATCCTCTCAGACATTATTATATAATTGACGTTCCTCATTACTGGCCTAATTATAGCCTGATCTAATGATCAAGAAGTAGAAGAAAGACATCCCTGGAAGGTTAATAAGCCATCCCGAAAATTAGATTAGCATGATCAAATCTTAATGATTATTGTTTCTCATTATAATAGATCACCTGAAAAGTTTGAGGAAGAAAAAATAAATTGATATTATTGGGCAATTATACTTGTAGCTTTCCACAGTAGATTTTACAGATGATCACCAGTTATGAATTCTTTTCATATCTAAAACCAGAGAATTTTTATACATTATACTGCCATTATTATAGTAATCAAAGCCCATTTTTTTTATCATCATCATAATGGAGTACTTGAGGCATTTTCTCCTTTGCTAATTGACAGTTGGTCAGTTAAGAGGTGCTTTTCACGAAATCTTCTATAACCTTAAGGGTTTGAATTAGCTTTTAATAAATGCCTGAGAAGCTCCTCTAGATTCTTAAGTGCATTTACTAAAGCTCCCAACTGCTATTTTCCACCTTCTGGTCAGGAAATGCCTTTGATCTGCCATCTAGCTGCCTTTCTTGCATGTGTCTATCCGTCTCATCCATTGTAACCCTACTCATCAGCACAATGACATATTACCATTTTGATATCATTTTCCGATGCCCAATTTCTCTGAAAAAGAAAATGAAATGCAAAGAGTAGGAAAAGGGTCAAACTGAAGCTCAGACTGCCCTATTTGGGGAATTGTAGGAGGTGGTATGTGGTCAGAAGACCGAGCCCTGAGCTTGATCCTCACTCCACCTCCATTACACACCTAGGCACTTCCTGTACAGACCTTGTGGCTACTGGCTGCTGCCTGCTCACCCCATCCCATTTCTCCATCTGTGGTGGGACCTCCGCAGAGCCTGAGATCCACAATATCAACATCCAGTAATGCGAAATTGCTTCCTTCAAGTACACTTTCCCCATCACTTCCTCGTGCTGTAGTGGTAGAGGGGGGCGGGGAAGGGAGTACATTGGACTAAATGAACAAATGAACTTGCCGGTTTTTGAAAGAGGCAGTACAGTGCACAGTCTTAAGGTGCTCAAACATGTTTAAAACTGCTTCCTAACAATAATCTCCAGGGGACTTTAGCTGACTGCTTTCTCCTCATTACCACCAGTTAGGTGCTCAGTAAATGTTGGTAGAAGGAATTAATAAGCTAGAAAGAGTGGCCCACATCACTGAATTAAAAATTCAATATCTAGTTTTATCTTGATTCCTTAATCTTGATTCCTTTTGAAGTAAGTAAACCTTTGAAGAAGATATTTTTGTGGTACACACTCCCAAATATCAGGAATATAATTGATTAATCTAAAACCTCAGCTGATAATAGGAAGAAAGAGAATTGGGGAGAAATAGGCCAAGGGAGGGACAGTGATGTATATTGTTTTCTCAAATATAACAAAGCAACATATATTTGAGTAAAGAAAGTTTGTAACTATAAAAATACACCTATAAATATTGCTTGAAAAAATAACTTTTTATCTCAGACAAAATTTAGTGATTTTATTTCTTCTTTTCTCAAAAAAATGTTCCCTAAGTGCCTGCCCACTCTGTACCAAGTAATGTTCTTACCCACAGATAAACCGGAGAGGTAGCTCCTTACACTTTTCCTTCCTTTTTCTCCTTCCTCATGTACCGAATACAGAATCAAAAGTATAAAGAATAAAATGCCATCCTTAGTATCTCCCACACTACTTTAATTAATCTGGAAAAGTTCGCAGTTGAAAATCTCCTTTTTGCCAGCTGAGGTTAGCTTCCTCAGTGTGTTCTAATATTTAAAATAAATATTTTGCAATTAGGGTGAAATATGTTAGTGACAGCTGCAGAGGCTGAAGTCTTCTATTTATTCAGATAGCCATTTATCTCCAAAATATCAAGGTAATGGCAGAGCCCCAGCTTATCACTGCTTCTAGATGTGAACACATAATTAAATCTCTATATGCCTTCGTTTTGCTTTAATCTCACTCCTTAAACTGCTAGTAATGAGAGGCCTGTTGATGTCAGTTGAAAAGGTACTTCTTCTGTAGGAAGTTTTTAGCCACCAAAAGTGAAGTCAATCCTGTTACAAATAATGTGCTGTTCAAGGGGGCCACGTGGTCTTCATTTAAACTCACATAACTAAGTTTGTACATGGAAGAAATAGGCCTCCATGAAAAGGAAGCATTTTTCTAAGGATGTACAATGGTATATATATGCAATGGTACTGTACCCTAGACACAATAATTAATCTCAGTGGATGAGATAGACATGCTAACCCAAATGATAAATATAACTGCAAGTATAGAAGCCAGAGCCTTGGACGGAGGAACAAAATATATTCCTTATAGCCACATGCATTCTTTTGTGCCTAGTTCTTTTCTTGTAATCTCTTGAGCCTCAAGCCACAGCAATATTGATATTCATTATCAAGATATTTAGAGAATAAATTAGAAGTTAGCTCTGTTCAAGCCCTTGTGATAGAGTAAAAATATGTCTTTATTAATTAAGAATTTCTGTTGTGCCTATTAATCAAGTGACAATTTATCAAAAGTGACACACATAAACATACTACATATATATAATCACAGGAAGATAGTCTTTCCCTCTCATGAAAATAGCAGTCATGCCATCTCTTTTTGTATACAGTTTGAATGACTCTAAAGTCCTGAATTGAGAAGATCGATTTATGAATGCTGTCATATACTGTATTTGAGTTATGCACTTGCTACAGCAGCTCTCTCCAATAGAATTTTCTATGTTGATAGACACATTCACAATAACCACTAGCCACATGTTGCTATTGACCAGTTGAAATGTAGCTAGTGCAACTGAGAAAGTGGATTTTTCATTTTATTTGATTTTAATTAGCATAAATACGAACAGGCTACTGGTGGCCACTGGCTATCATATTGGATAACACAGACCTAGAGTATTTGATTTCAAGTTTTTAAAAGACTTGTTTTTTATACTAGTAATTTAAAATACTGCTTTTAGTCAAATATTAACCAAAAGATATATAAAATAAATATAATTTATTGTTCAATAAATATTTATAGAATTTTTTTAAAGATCACCCACCAAAGTATATTTCCTATGTTGCAATAAGATTTCTCCTAGAAATCGAGAAACAGAACTCAGTATGAATTCATCCTTGTCATCACCACTTTTGCCTCAAAATACCAGGAGTTTGGAGTCTATGGTTTAAAATGTTAAAACTAAATATATTCCTTGCTAAGGTGAGTCAAACCTTCTCAGAACCAGCAGGAGCAACTTAAGGCAGGTTGATATTCAGGTTTGGGTATACCACACCAAGTGACATATTCATTTCTCCTCCGGCTTGTTAGAAGAAAGATTTGATGACTGAAAATAAAGACATGAGATTACTGTAGGCATCTACTTTTTTAACCAGCCGACTATTTGACTTATTTGATAAGTGATCTCAGACGACCTTCTCAGGCACTGAACCATCAGAGAGTTATGTTGCTGGGTGATAAGAAACCTTCAGAGATACCTAAATCTTCTTTTACCACTGGGAGTTTCATCTGTTTTGGAATATAGAACATCTTTATGTATGATGTTTCTATCTAGATAGCTGTAGAAATATTCAAAAAAGATTCACAGACTTAAATCAAATTCATACTGACAAGGACCTTAAAACTATACAGTATTTATCAAGAATATGTTAGACAACACCTTATTTTTATTTGATTTTTATTTTTTTTCCCAAAAGTAGAAGGAGTGGTTAATGTATTATACATTGAGAAGACCATTAATCTTTTGGTTAGCATTTGTTTTCCTGTATTTTCCTTAGAGACAAACCAACAAATGAGGAATGTTCTTAATTTGATCTCTGAAGGGATCATAGATATGGATATTTTATCATTTAACGGGTACACTAAACAAACTAGTAGATTTTTTAATATAGATTTCCATACACCAAGAATACAACTGGTTTATTAATTTTCCTGAAGTTCCGAGACTGAATTTTATTTACAATCTGGTGTTGATCTATTGATCATATATAGTTTTGAGTTTTTAAATAATAGTTAAATCAAAGTAATTTATTTAAAAAAACCAGTTCAAATCCATCCCAGCTGTATTAAAACTGATGTGGAATCTGCTTTTAAAAACAAATGCTATACAAGTGACAGTCTTGGCTATTATATCCCTCGCACAGATTTCTCTCACTATGCAGCAGCTTTCACTAAGGAGACGTCATTGTTTATAGTATACTCACCTTGCCCTGGGACTCTGCCAGGTGTAGCTGATATAAAATAGATGCTGTCCTTAAAACACATCTTCCCCATTTAGAAATCCCACATGTGTATATTAATATTTTTTCTTTGCACTAACCCATCTGTACACAAACAAATCACTCCCTCGGCCTTCTGACCCTCTTAAGAATAAAGCAAAGGTACATGTTTTATTTGGAATCCTTTGTTAGGCAAAGGAATGTGGTTAACAACCTTTCTCTCTGAGCTGCTTGTCAGGCAGTGTGGGAGCAGAGGAGGAATGAAATTTGTCATGAAAGACAGTCCATGCTTCTGACATGGAATTTAACAACCCGGACGGAGTCCCCTTCTTTCTGAGTACCTGAATTGTGTTGGTCGAAGGTATTTCTACACAGAGGTGATTTTCCTGAAAAAACGAATATGTCACAGTAAAGATAAGATTAGTCCCCATGTACTACTACATATATTAAGTCCTTTTTCCTCCCCTTTCTCTTCCATTTAAAAATACTGTCAATGCAAGTGCTTGTACATCTACATAATCCCATAAAAACTATGCTTCAGTTGCACAAAGAAAAAGCAATCGAGTATAGAGACAAAATTAGTTGCTACATATCAGTATTTCACAAAGCTGTAAGTATTTCATTCCATTAACATTTTCTTTGAATCACACCACATATTTTTCAGGGAAAGAAGCTTCTTATTCATTTTATCTAATCTAAAAATACGAATATGCATGAAAGAAATCTAAGCAGCATTGAGGAAAAATGAAAGCAACAGGACAGAATGTTGTGTGGGTATGAATCTGGGCAGGAAGCAGAATGTGTTTTGAGATAGTAAAAAAAAAAATAAAATAAAATGTTCTTCCATTTGGGGATATCCCTAATCAGCCACAATCTGATCTTTATGTGTCAAGGTTATTAAAAGCGTGCATGTGAACATAGCTTTTAACATACCGATGATTAATAGAAAAATTTCCTATATGCTCTGTGAAAGTAAAATTGGATCTATTTAAGGGTACAAGAACTTAATATATTCTTGCGCTTTTTTGGATAGTTATTATCAATATTGGCTCTATTGAAAGAGTAAGGTTACATTTTCCTCGATGTCCCAACAATTTCCTTCTGCCCTCCTGGACTGGAGAGCAAAACTCGCCGAACCTTACTGACTTCTCTCCTGTCTCGTACAAGGCTAGTAGACTGTGTACTTCTTGCTTCGTATTATCGTTTTCAAACCATCCTCGATGCAATCCAGCATTGTCACCAAAAAACTGCTTCTTATTTAAAGCTCGTGCTATTTTCCTACACCACCCTCTCCCCATACTTCAGTTACAGGCTGCTGAACTCCCCGTCACTACCGCTTCCCTCCGTGACTCAGCGCCTGACTCATTTTCACGTTCTGTCGGCCCTCGCTCTCCATAGGTTCCACGTTGGTGGATTCAACCAACGGGAAGATGGAAAAAAAAATATATATATATATATTTATATATATATATAAAAGGATTGTTGCGTCTGTACTAAACATGTACATACTTTTTTCTTTTCACCATTGCCTAAACAACACAGTATAACAATTATTTACATGACATTTACATTCTAGTATTATAGGAAATCTAGAAATTGTTTTAAAGTCTACGGGAGGATGTGCATAGGTTACATGCAAATTCTACGCCATTTTATATGAAGAACTTGAGTGGCTGTGGATTTGGGGATCTGTAGGGGGTGGGGTAGTCCTGAAACCAATCCCCCGTGGATACCGAGGGACAACTGTACCCTTTTCCAGGGTATCCCAGGTAGCTGAGAACATGAGAACTGGTGGTGAAATTGATACAACGAAACAGATTGCATCTACATGTTCCCTCATCCCCTAACATATTCAAGTTATACTAGGTTATGCAAAGACATGTGGTAGTAATAAACATCACCCAAAATTTAATGGCTTAAAAGAACCAAGGTTGATTACTCGTTCTCACTACTTGTTCATTGCAGGTGGCTGGGCAACCTGGCTCTGGCCATTGCAGTCACCCAGAGACCTAGACAGCTAGAGCAGCTATCTTCAACACTGACTTCATACCTGTCCCCAATCCATCGATAAATATTGTCAGTTCTCTCTGCAAATTACATGCCATGTCTGACACTTCTTACTATCTCCCTGCCACAGCCTCCTCATTTGGCCTCCTCTCTTGCCCCTCTCAGGCAACCTTCACATCGTAGGGAAAGAATACTCTTGAGAGGCTCCAACCTGCAATTAAATGCTCTTGCTTGCAGTGATCTGTGTCACTTCCACTCAACAACTCATTAGTCAGAATAATTAATGTGGCCCTGTCAACCACAGGGCATCCAGGAAATGCAATCATGCCCTATGCCTGAGCATTTAGTGCTCGACTTCATAACTACCACGGGGTCTATCTGATCTTTCTTCTCAACAGTGGCCCCATAGTTCCTTAGACTCAACCTCAATTTAACATGTGGAAGTATGGTTACACCTTGTTATCACATATAACTGCTATGATCCAAAGATCTCAAATTCTGAAATTCCCCTCTTTGATCACTACTTTTTATCATCTCTTAAGCCCTGTGCCAAGATGGATATAAAAGAAAATGAGACACATGATGTGACCCTGAAGAATTCCTAGGACAGTGGGGGAATCAGAAAAGTAACCCAAGTTCTAGATCAGATAAATTACTAAGAAAATGTGAGGATGAAAAATAAGAGCCCAATACAAAGGCGGAGAAACAAGGAGGAAGGTGAGGACATCTTTGCTGAATGGTGTGCTGCTGCAGTTGAATCTTCAAGTTAGAGTCTGAATTAGCCATGGAGGCAGGAGGCGACATGCCCCTATAGACAATGATAACAGCATGTGTAAATCCCTGGCAAAGTTACAGCTATAGCTGTACCAAAAGGAACATGTCAGGGGGGTTAGAGATGAAGGTGGGAGTAGGTTGGAGGCAAATCATGAAAGACTTTGAAAAAAATAATAAGATCTGTAGATTTTTATCCTTAAAGCTTTTGAATTAAACAGGCTTATATCTTAATCAGATTTATATTTTTATGATATTTTTAAAGTATCATTCAAATTTGTTTATTAACCAGTATTTCTTATTCATTAGAAATACTTCACTGACTTCTAAACTGAGGCCACAGTCTTAAATTATATGAACCACAGTATAGTTCTACAAAAATATGTTTCTTTTTATCTTTTGTTATTAATTCTGTCAAAGTAACCCACAATGTTATAATAAGACAATTGCTTAAACCTTTTAAAATATTTGCTTCTTGGACTATTTACCAATATGTTTTTATTCATTCATAAATCTAAATCATATTTTATGCCTGAAAATTTTAGCATATATGACCTTCAATATTATAATTTTTAAAACAACCATTAAACAAAAATAATAATCTATGGTACCTGTTAAACTTAAATCTTTATGGTTTAGGCCAATAGCAATTTTCTCCAAAACTTGAAGATATGTTTTTTCCAAAGCCAGCAAAAATAGAAAAATTGATCTAGTTCTAATTATAATTATAATTACAATTAAGGTATAATGTATTTAAAAATAAAAGGTTCATGAATCTTGATGCAACTGTGAATGAAAATGGTTTGAATTTGAAAGCTTAATATTTAGAAAATTAGTCTCATTATGAAATTCTAAATAGAATTTTGTTAATTTTTTAAAATATATATCTTTCCACCTATCTCTGAATAGCCATGTCAATCTAATAGCAATACATTTTTCTCTAAAACTCAGGCTTTTTTTTAAAATCTAGATGCCTTTTCTACATTCATTCTTTTCACTTTATAGTTTTAGACTGAGCTAATGGTTCTGTAAGTAGACATATTGATTAGCTCGAAGTCAATTTCTAACTTATTTTAGCACTTCAGTTTTCTTAGACCATTTTGTGGATTTTGTTTAATTTTGTTTCTTTTTTTTTTCCATTTTGTAGAAGATAGTCATGTCTTTGGTCACACCTCAAATCAGATAATTCTGACCTTTCTGTCCTTATGCATTTGAGAATATATTTTTTTCTTCCTATCTTCTTTTGTTTGTATGTTGACTTGAAATAATGCATGTGAAAGCACTTGGTCTGGAAGGGGATGTAACTTCGGGTACTGGGGCTGCCTTACTAGGCTGCTAGTGGGGGCAGATTCCAAGATGGAGCATCACAAGAGAGGTCTTCAGGAGCTCTAGGGGGTAGACCATAAATTTCAGATTTGATGCAAGAGTTTGAGGGACAATTGTGAACTGGAAGAAGGAATCACAAGAGCCACCAGATTCTGCCAACTAGGGCCAATAGCAGAAAGGAAATTGCAGAGATGAAATAGGACCTCTCAATATGAATCAAGCAGGGGGTCAAGGAGGGTGTGTAGCTAAATCTAGCAAAAAACTGAAATTAATCACAAACACTGAATTCTGGCCCTGTTGTTCTCCCTTATGTTTTGGTGATTATAATTCCAAAGAGATTGAGCCTTAAATAGCAAAACTAGGCTGGGAAATATCATTTGCGATTAAAAAAAATTATTGCAATCACTACCAATTTTGTGAAATGCTGTGATCTCTTAAAATTGGCTTATTACTACTATTCTTTTATTTCATCAGTCTATTTATACTAAATAAGTTATACATTTAAACAAGGCTTGATCTTTATAAAATCTTTAAGTTTTACCTGGACTTGAAAGTCAGAGTTAGATGGTTTGTTTTTCAAGCTTTCAATGAAAACCAATGCCCATGGCAGGCAAGTGCAAAAAGAAAAGGATAAAGAACTTATTTCATTTTTGTCTTCATCAATAAGGAGATAGTAAATATCACTTTAGTACTTTCTTTCTTCCAAGGCGCAGTGCACTAAAACAGAAAGCTGGGAGCTGTGGGCAGTTTCTGAAGACATCTCTGAGAGACATCTCCTCTATTTCTTACCCGTGCCTCCCTCAATCCGTTTCCTCCTTAATATAGGAAACCAAATTTGGATGTGTTGGTGTAAGACTTTCTCTATAAGTTCCACAATATTTTTATTTCTCTATTTTCGTTATGTTGTTTTGTGCTTCTTATTTCCCCATTCCCACAAGGATTTCTAATTCAGTATCATTGTAAGGTCACTTATGGGACCAAAAACTCACATTTGAGATGCTTAGCCATGGACTTCCTCCAAAGAACCATCTTACTTGGAATAAGAGAATGACTTTACTTCACCTTTAACACTTTCTTAATGGTAACACCTTAGGGTGACAGAGCAATTTAGAGGGTGCAAAGCACTTTCACACATCCTTGTATTTAATCTTCCCGTAGCCTGCCAGCTAAACAGGGCAGGCATCTCATTTTACAAGTGCAAAATCTGGGGCTCAAGAAAGAATCTAAAAAACCAAATGCAGTACTCCTAGCACTAGACCTGAGTTTTCCTGAGCAAATAACTGCCTTTATATTATTACTTCATGTCATTTTCAGTTTTAAGTAGCATGATCAGATTTTCATTTCAGTAAGGTACATGGGAGATATATTTAAGAGAAACAAATTTGATAAGCACAAAGATCTAGTTAGAAGGTTACTTTAAAGTTTGATAACTTTAAAGGTATGATAAAGCTCTGAACTTCTACAGTGGTGATAGAATGGGAAATACTTAGGACATAAACATGACATGTAAGTTTTTACCAGATTGTGAAGTCCCTCAACCAAAACAAACATGAAATAGTTAAAATTAATTTCATTAGCAATTAAGTCTTTATTTGATGATTCAAATGAAACTTGCTCTATCACAAAATACCTTCGAATTGTCAAAGCCATATGTGGTATACAAAAGACATACAGAAATGTGCATTAATAAAGACATATCTTTATTCATCAGAGGCTTACTAATTAGAAGAATTAAGTACAAAGTTGGTAAGCAACAAATTAGCATAAAAAGACTTAAAAAGACTTTGGTCTTTCTTTATTCACCTTCATTTTCCTGCAGTATTTCACATCTTTTCCTTTTTCCATATCACATCACCTCAACTGATGCCCTCCTTAAATATAAATACAATAGAGACAACAAATAAAACCAGAGATCTATTTCTCTCGCCATTTCCACGGCACCTCCTCCCTGCATATGTACCCACATACTCTGACATCTCTCTTTGCACAGGAAAAGACACATTCCTACTTCTGAGACCAACCATTACACCTGTGTCTAAACCCAATCCTTTCTCAAAAACTTGGTTTCTGTCATTATCCCCTTCCTCTCCTGCCTAAATTTGCCCCTCTCTGCTTCAGCATCCCTCTCCGCATGCAATGATGCCTCGACACCACCCTTTCATAAAAACCTCTCTTGACCCCTTCGTTCTTACCCAATTCATGCTGAGTTCTCTGTTCTCCTCATCAGCAAGTATGTGTAAAAGTGTTGCCTACATTTCCTGTTTCCACTCAGTAACCTCCCAGTCTTTCCTCCATCTCTTCTAATTGGGATTCACCCTACAGTAGTTCAAGCCAATGTGTATAAAGTATCAATAAAAAATAAATTCCTCATCTTTCAGACATTCAATAAAGAAAAAGATCAAAAACCATTTTTTGGAAGATGAATTAAAATAATTCAAATGTAATTATGCTGGGAATAATAAAACTATTTTTGCTTATAATTTTCATATAACTGTTATGCTTGTAATTTCATGAATTATGGCATAGTAACTTGTTCTACCTGAATTTTGGTATGTGTGACATCAAGTTGCCTGCCTGTCCACCTGTCTTCCTTCCTTCCTTTCTTCCTCTCTTCCTTCCTCCCTTCCTGACTTCATTTCTCTCTTTCTTCTTTTTTTAAATTAATTGAGTATCTTCAGTTCTAACTCAGACAGGACTAAGTAAGATCAGTCAAGCTTACACGATGAAATAGAAGTGTGCCTCAACATACTAGCTGGTATTAATCTCTTAAATTATTTTTCGTTCTTGTGCAGAATATAAATTATATGTGATTTCTAAAGAAGCTTTGTCAAGCTCTGGCAAACTACCTTAATTATGAAAAATTAAACTTTGTGTAACAATCTCTTTTTGAAGTCTTTAATACAAAATTACATTTGCTCAATCATAAATTTGGTTTATGGGTCTTTCAAATGGTTTTTAGAATTTTAAACCATTATGTTTAAGTGTAATTTCAGCCTTCCTTTAGTTTTTAGCATTCAAATCAACTAAAAATTAAAAATTATCAGTGGGGGTGTGCTGTTTTTTTAATTAAAATGAAGCAAAGATAATGCATCTCCTCCCTAAAATCTGAACATGCTACTACTGCATTGTATCACTGATACGTATACAGTATTAGTCTGTCTTAGTTTTATAAATAGCAAACCAAAATGCCACTTCTCTTGTTTTCATATTTCAATAACATGATGCAACAGTAGAACTATTATTCATAAGACAAATATCCTCACATTATACTATGAAAAAAAAGAAAAGTGTTTTCTTATTCATATTTTCCTTTAAAGTCATATTGGGGTTTCTAGGGAAAAGTTGAAAAATGTAAAACAGAACATGACTATGGCTCAAAAACAACAGCTTAAAATTTCTGGGCCTCTAAGAACTGTCAGCAGCTTCCATCATTTAAATACAACTTACATGTGGCAGAAGCATATGGAGGGAAAACTGACATACAGGATGCAAAACAGGCAAGTTGTACAAATTAAAGAATATAATGGAGAACTTTAATTTAAAAAATTCTTTTTATTCTTTAAGTTGAGCATGTCCTTTATTGGAAGATAAACTGACAGTTCAGCTTTTTGGTGATAATGAGATAGTAATTTATGTAATTTATACAAGAAGAAAAATTGCTGTTCATAATTTGATAAGCAAAGTAATTTTAGTTACAACAGATATATTGAATGCTATCACTAATCAATTATTATCTATGTAAATAAAGTAGAAAAAATTAAAAGTCTACCAAGAATTATTTTGTTATCCTGCCTATTTAAGAAAAAAAAAAAAAAACACTGACCACTAGATTGATATTGACCTTTAAATAGAATAAAAATGCATTCTAAATTTTGAAAAAAAATTCAGATTAATATATGCATAAAATGTGTGTAAAAGTTTTTTTGTCAGCTTTGTAGTAATTTAAATGAGTGTAAAATCAGTATCTGTGGGTCATATTTTAAATCTAGAAATCTCATTATTTTTGTTGATACACAATCTAATGGTTTCAATGACTACCTGCTTCATTTCAGACTTAATGTACATGGCGATTTCTGTTTATACACATTTATACTAATACTATATTTAATGTTTATACAATGCTTAATTTAAATGGGACATCTTATATGTTGATCAAAGAAATGTACTGGAGCTACCTGGAAAAGATAATGGACCCATGAATATTCTAGGAAGGGTAGTGTTATGTTGGGAGAAAATCAAAATATAATAGAAGAAACATGTCTTAACCATTACAGAATATATGCTTACATAGGAAGAAAATATTTAAAAGTTTGAAGGCAGATTTGGAAAAAATTAAAAACAAATCTTGGGTTGTATAGATAAGTAAAGTAACCAAAATCTGAAATGTGGAAAATGATGTAGAAGTATTTACTTCCTTAGAATGTGTTAATAACATTAAATCATATTTTATTAATCAACTTTTAGTAGGTAAAGCTGCAGTTACAAATGACCTCAAAATCTCAGAGGCTTATAGCATCAGTGGCATATCTCTTGCTCCGGTAACTGTGGCTCTGCTTTATATATCTTATCATTCTGGAACTGGTTAAAGAAATGCCCCATATTTTGGAATGTGTCTTTTTTATGCAGAGGGAAAGAACAAGAAAGTGGAAATCCACATGATAGCTTTTTTATAGCTTCTATTCAGAACTCTCCCAATTCCAGTCGCATTTCAATGGCAAAAGCATGTCACAAGGCCAAGGTTGATATTATGGAACTGCAAGTCATATGACTATGGCAAGAAACATATAATCCTTTTATCAGAAAGGAAGGAAAAATAATGGGGAAAAATAATGCAACCTACTGTAAGTGTCATATGCTAAAAGTGCTTTCCTTGAAGAATGTGGTACTATAGATAAGTCTTTAACACGTAGGGCAAATATGGGTCAGAAGTCAAATCATTTAACAGTTATTGGTAGGGGTCTTCATTAGTAATGAAATCTCTGGCTTTTTGCCTTTGAAATGAACTCAAAATAAAGGATGTCAATGTGAAGTAAAAATAATTTTTAAAAGAAACATAAGTTTTATGATATAGGTAGAAATAAAATATATGAGAATAAGAATCCAAAGTTTGGAAAATAGTAATTAGAAATATATTGTCATAAAGTTATTAAGTTTTTCATGAAGTAATAAATTAGAATAACTTAAAGGTGCATATTGTTATCCTTAAAGTAGTCACCAAAATAATAACAAAGAAACATAACTTCCTTCCAAAAGAATCACTAGAGATAAAGGAAAATGAATACCATAGAATATTTTACTCACACACACAGAAAAAAAAAACACAGAAAGAAAAACAGAGGAAGACAGGAGGATTGGCCAAATATGAGTTAAACACCAAGTTGATGGGTTTAAAACCAAACATATCAATAATTAAAGTAAATGTACTAAACACTGCTTAAATGTAGACAGATTCACACTAGATTAAAAAAAAAAAGCACGACTCAACTATATGTTGTTTATGAGAAACACATTTTATTTTATTTTATTTATTAGTGATGGGAACTTGCTTGTTGCCCAGGCTGGAGTGCAGTGGGGAGTTCATAGCTTCCTGCAGCCTCAAATTCCCAGGTTTAAGCAATCCTGCCTCCTTAGCCTCCTGAGTAGCTGAGACTACAGGTGTGTATCACCACACCCAGCTAATTTTCCTATTTTTTGTAGATATAGGAGTCTTGCTATGTTGTCAAGCTGATCTTCAATTCCTTGCCTCAATCACTCCTCCCACCTTGGCCTCCTAGAGTGCTGGGATTACAGGTGTGAGCCAGTACACTCAGCAAGAAACACACTTTAAACATCAGGAAACAAAGAGGTTGAAAGTAAAAGGATGGAAACAATAAGCAAAAGAAAGCTGTTGAGGCAATATGAATATCAAAATAAAGGAGGCTTCAAGATGAATATTGTTACCAAAGATTCTAAAGGTGCATTTCATAATAATAAATAGGTCACTTATTTAAGAAGACATAAAATTATTATACTTAAAGTTTTTACACATAGTACCAAAGCTCCCAAATATGAGAAAAAAATTAACAAAACAAGAGAGAACTGGAAGCAAATTTACTATCACCAATATAGAATTTTAACACTCTTTTCTCATTGTAAATAGATAAAACAATTAAATAAAAATCAGTAAAGTTATGGATAATTTGAACAGCACTAACCATCAACGTAAGCTAATTGACATTGATAGAAAATTACCCCGCACAAGAGCAAATTACAACTTCTACAGTGCATATGGAATATTCAAGAAGATAGACCATATCCTGGGCCATAAAACAAGTTACAATAAATTTCAAAGGATTTCAATTAAACAATATGTTCTGTAATCATGATAAATTAAATTATTGAATTTAATAAATTAAAGATGAATAAAAATAATATACCTTTGAAGACGCCCAAATATTTGGAAGTTAAAAAACACACTACTAAATAAGTCAGAGAAGAGAAGAAATCTCAAAGGATATTACAATACATATTAATATTTTCAACAGAAATATTAATACATGAAAATGCAACATGTCAATATTTGTGGGATGCAGCTAAAGCAATCTTTAGAAGGAAATTTATAGATTTGCATACCCCCATGAGAAAATAAGAAAGGTATAAAGTCTGCTTCCATTTCAGGAAACTAGAAAAATAATAAATTGAATCCTAAGTATGTAGCAAAAGGAAATAATAGAAAGAACAGAAATCAATAAAATAGGAAAATGAAACAGACTTGTATAAAGAAATTTAATTTGTAATTAAACAAATGTAATAAAACACTCCAGTATCAGAGAGTTTCACTAGTGAATTATAACAAGCATATGAAGAAAGAAGAATACTAATCCTACACAAATTCTTTCATAAAATAGTGGAAGTGGTAACACTTTCCAGCTCATATCATGAAGCCATTTTAATCCTGATACTCGAAGCAGGCACGGAAAATATAAGAAAAGAAAATCACAACCAGTGTGTCTCATGAACATAGACACAAAAATGTTTAACAAAGTATTAGCAAATAAAATCCAACAATTTATAAAAAAGTTAATATACCATAATCAAGACTGACTTTTCCCAGAAATGCAAGGTTGGCTTAACGTGAAAATCCATGTATCTCACCACACTTACAGATCAAGAGAGAAAAATCACACTATATGGAAAAACAAAAGGAACCTCAATCTCTACTTCACACCATGCACAAAATCATCAAACTAAATGTAAAATAAAATTTAAAATTTTATAAAAATAGAAACTTGAAGAAAATATAGGAGAGTATCTTTACAACGTTTAAATAGAAGACATTTTAGAAATGACACAGAAATAAAAAATCATAAAAGGAAAAAAATTGATCGTATTAAAAGAAAAACTTCTTCTCGTTGAAAAAAAAGCACTGTCAAGAAAATAGACTGAAGGCTGGGTGTGGTGGCTCACACCTGTAATCCTAGCACTTTGGGAGGCTGAGGCAGAAGGATCACTTGAGAGCAGCCTGAGCAAGAATAAGACCCTGACTTTACAAAAAATAGAAAAATATCTGGGTGTGGTGGCACATGCCTGTAGCCCCAGCTACTGGGGAGGCTGAGACAGGAGGATTGCCTGAGCCCAGAAATTTGAGGTTGCAGTGAGCTATATGACACGACTGCCTCTAACACAGGTGACAGAACGAGACCTTGTCTCAAAAGAACAAACAAGAAACAAAGCAAAAAAAAAGAACATAGACTGAGAAAAAATATTGCTACACATATATCTGATAAAAGATTTGTACCCAAAATATATTAAAAATTTCTGCAACTAGAGAATATAAATAAAAACACCACCAACAACAGTAATTTTTACCTTAAGACTCAGTAATTCTACTGCTAGGTAGTTATCCAAAAGAAATACAAACGTGCACAAAAATGTTTTGCAAGAATATTTACAGCAGCTTTATTCATAAATACCCAATTATAATTTCTTGACAATAACTGAAAGCAATTCAGATGTTCTTCAATAGGAGAATGGATAAATGGGCTGTAGTATATCATTCAGTGGAATACCAACAATAAAAAGATATAAACTACTGGTGCATGTAACTACCTGAATTAATCTCAAAATCTATCATTTTAGTGAAAGAAACTCGACACAAAAATTACATATTGTATGGTTCCATTCATGTGTTATTCTAGAATTGTTAAAACTAATCTGTGGTGATAGAGATCGGATCACTGCTCCGTCCGTGTATAGATAGAGTAATGGTAGGGAAATGGCTGAAAAGTTTCACAAGGGAAATTTCTGAAATGATAGAGTTGTTCTGTGTGTGTTGATACGCATTCCTCAAAATTAATTAAAAGGTACCCTTAAGATCAGAATACAGTAGTCCCCCATCATCCACAGTGGATTGATTCCAGGACCCCCTCCCCCACGATGCTAAAATCCTTGCTTGCTCATGTCCCCTGATATAAATGGCATAGTATTTCCATGTAACCTATGCACATCCTCCCATATACTTTAAGTCACTCTAGATTACTTATAATACCTAATACGATGTAAATGCTATTAATATGTAGATAGTTGTGATACTGTTATTTTTTATTTGTATAATTTTTAATTATTGTATTCTTATTTTTTATTGGTTTTTCCCCAGAATATTTTGATTTGAGATTGGTTGAATCTGTGGATGGGGACCAGTGGATTCACAGAGATGACTGTATTTCATTGAATTAGACGTTGTTAACATTTAACAAAATGAGTTACATTGAGTTTGTGTTTGAACATTGTATTTCACTGTTTTCCCAAATAGTATAACACAGAGTTAAAAATGTTATAAGAGGCACAGGAAGCATGATAGTGAGTTAGAACTGGGCTCCGCAGGTGTGTCAACATTTAGGACCAGTGTAAAGACCTGTTTGCGGCCAGAACAAGGTTGTGAGGAAGGAACTTCAGTAACCTTCACATGAAACCACCAGGGCAGGGAGATTTGAGAGAAAAGTAGTTTGACCATTCATTATAATCCCCCAAATCCGAATCTTCCAAAAAGGACTAAATCAGTTTTAACTGTAGAACAGCATATTAGGTAGAATGTGCTTTCATTAGCTCCACATCCCTTGACCCTCAAATTTCCCTCAATTGCTTGCCAAAACCTAAGTTTCTACAAAATAAAAGCCAATAATTATTTGACCTCACAACTCAAAATAATAAAGGGCTTAAAATGTAAATGCATGGTTAAGATAACACTTTATGATGAATGAATATTATTCCTGATAATCAGCGTATGAATGCAAATAAGCACTGATCCTTCCCGTTTCTGGTAATGCAGAAAGAGAAAGAATAAATAGTCCAGTTTAACACACGTTTACTGAGCATGTAACATATGCTAAATCAGTGGTTTTCAAGCTTTTGTGACTGTGACCTTTAGTAAGAATTGCAATTTATATTGCAGCCTCTGTGTACATACATATGAATAACAAAAGCACTGTTGTAAAATAAAACATGCGCTTGCTAAATAAGATGCACACTGATAGTTTCTAGTCTAGTCTAGTCTGTCTTAGGGTTACAAAAGCGGAGGTTATGACGCACTGATTTCACTACCTGTTCGCAGGTTGTGAGTTGAGGTTTGAAAAACACAGCACTATCCTTGCTACTCCAAATGTGGTCTGTGGACCAATGGACCAATAGCAGCAGCTGGTGACTTGTAGGAAATGCAGAACCTGAGGCCACACCTTGCACCTATGGAATCAGATTCTGCATTTTAACAAAACCTCAAGGTGCTTCCTGTACACTTAAAGTGTCAGAAGTCCTGTGCCAGGCAATGCATGAGGAGGGACAGATGAAGTTTTCTTGGCATTGTTTAGGGCAGAGATTCTTACTCAGGGATGGTCCATTTTGTGAATATATATATCCAAGTCCCAAACTAAGCTTAATTACCTCCAGGGATATTCCAGGGCATTTATATTAAGTAAATAAATAAATGAATGAACAACAAAATCTACAAGAGCTTCTGAGCCTGACTCTATTTAAGAACGACTGGTCTACAGAGTTCAATGAAAGTTGTGCACTGATTTAATTGTTTATTTGTTTATTACAAATATAAACCTATGCTTAAGGTAATGAGGATTTTATTTTATTTTTCATTGTGAACAACTTCATATAAAGGCATTTTATTCCCACTGCTACTTCTGAATGTACTTCTCCTTATGAGAGGATTTCCAAACATTTCCATTCTACCAATAACTGTCCTTTTATAGAAATGTAATGTGACTTTGAGTAGAAATATTATTATTAGTTCTGCTGAGATAGCAAAATTCATCCTCGGATGACTTCCAGTCGATCCCTAACCAAGGATCTCGACTGCTCAAGAAAATGGGGCTGCCCCTAAGTGGCTATAACTGTTCATTAAGGACCTTCCCAACGTATGAGGATGTTTCCTGAATGATGGGAAGTTTTTGTCTGGAAGTTGCTAATCTTGCTCACACTAAAAGGCTCTCTCCCATTAGCAGCTTCTGTGTTGCATTAATAATAAGAAAGTAATAAAGAGACCGACCTCAGCTGTTCAGATTCCCCTGAGGTGAAGCCCCAGCTTCCCTCTTATCCCTATGGTCCACTCTAATGGTCTTGCCTGTATTAAAGTAATAGAGTGGATAATAAGGTAAGTGCCGTCTATTTTACCAGAGTCTAAAATTTCTTCTTCTTTTAGGGGAGGAATACCTTTTTTTAAGATATTGAAAACTATACCATCAATAGTTTTGCTATTGAAGTTGACCCGTTTTATTCATAACTTTAAAAAAATTCTAAAGGTAGATCATCAAGCACAGGGGAAGAAAGTGTTGTTGTTTTAGGAAAAAAGAAATCTCTCCACCTTTCCTGGTAGAGCTATAAAACAGAAAACTCTCCTGGAGATGCTTTCTTGTCATATTTTTGTAAATCAAATCACTCATCTGCACAGCAGTAAATTAAAGAAAATCAAAGAATGAAGATCTTGTTTTGTAAATATTAAAAACTCTCTTGTTACCAAAGATAAATGATAAAGAAATACCATATTAAAGCAAAATAAGTAAGATTGAATTTGTCAGGTTGTCAGGGTGAATGTTAACAAATTGTTTTTGCTAAAAATGTTCATAAAGACAGAAACAAATGCTATACTTAATTGCTCTTGGTTTTTTTGTTGAAAATATGTGATCCTTTACAAAAATGTACTTTTGCAAGATCTTCTTGATTTAAACATCGCTTTTTAAGTGTATGATCATTTGTTGCAATTTTTTATTTTCAAATAAAACTACTTTTTTAAACCATATATTTTTTAATTAGGTAAATAGTAATTCATCACCTCAAAAGTGTATTCAAAATAATAGAAAATTTTCTCAACTTACATTATTGTGTCCTGATTTGAAAGGTTAATTTTATAATTAGGTTACATATTACCTATTTTTGTGCCTGTAATTTGGGGGGGAAGTAATAATGCCAATAATCATCATCAGTGACTTAATGTATTTTGAAATAAAATATATGTTCATTACCCTCTCAGAGGAAATCGTTATAATTAGCTCTGTGCAATATTTATGTGAGATTCAGGAATTTACAGTAAAAACCAAGTAAAAGCTATTTTCTAAAAACTTGCAATCAATATGTATTTTTTATAAGTACTTAACAGCTTTAGAGTAAAAAAAAGTGGACATATCTAATAAGTCAGGGTTGCTCATCTAAACTTTTTAGTTATACAAGAAGACCTTCTTTGAATGAAAAAAATCCATAATTTAGGAATAAGAAAATGCCATTTATTTTGTGCAATATACACTAGATTTTTCCTCTAGGGAGGTAACAATCTAAATCCCTTTTAGTTAAATAACTCTTTCATATGGTCTATTTATTAGCCAAGAAATTTTGATAAATCCAGTAAACCCTCTTGTTTGTTATTTTATTTTGCATATAAAAAGCAGACACATTCTCTACATACCAAGGGGTGTCATATTATTGTTAGAGCAGTCCTTAAATTGGAAGAAGAAAACAATTGAGTATGATATGTTTATGAAGCTCTAACAGCAAACAGGTCCATTGGGACAGTAGCAGCTTTAATATAGAATTGTCTTAGAGTTGTTGATATTATGCACACTTATCGGAATTCCTTTTGCTTACTTTTTTTCTGTCCTACAGTCCACGAAGGCTCTGGAGAAACTAGTCAAAAGGAGACATCCACCTGTGACATTTGCCAGTTTGGTGCAGAATGTGACGAAGATGCCGAGGATGTCTGGTAATATGCTATTTTTATTCTTTTAGAAAAAATAATAACAGTGATTAATTTCTTCTCACTCTATCAACCAGTCTCTAAAAGAGGACACTGTCAGCATTTATCCAGTTCCTAAGGGGGAAAAGAGGGCTCTAATAACAGCAAGGAATTCCTGGAATTGGATTAAGAGGAGGGCCAGGCAGGCAGCTATCCATGGCATTACTAGATAAGGTACACTAAAATGTCACTGAGGCCCCCCAAAACTGTCAATGTTAAGATAGAGAGGGAAAAGAATCTTCTTTACTAGAATATCTTTCAATGGATGCTTGCTGTCTGAGTCTGTTCAGACAGCTGTAACAAACTGCCGTGAGCTGGGTAGCTGATTAACAGCGTGCATTTATCTGTCACCATTCTGAAGGCTGGGAAGTCCAAGATCCAGACTTTGGTGAATTTAGTGTCTGGTGAGGGCTCACTTCCTCATAAACAGCTGTCTTCTCACCATAGCCTCATGTGGCAAAAAGGGCGAGGCAGCTCTTTGGGGCCTCTTTTATAAGGACACTGATCCCCTTCATGAGGACTCTGCTCCCATAACCTTATCACCTCCCAAAAGTCCCACGTCCTAATACCATCACCTTGGGGGTTAGAGTTTCAACATATGAATTTTGTGGGGACATCAACATTCAGATCAAAGAAGTTGCTAATCTTCTTGCTAAGATGGTAGGTTTGGGTAACTGCAAAGATGTTCCCACAGCTGCGCTGGGTAAAATGTTTGCGCAAACGATGGTCTCTGGGCTACCCCTCTTCTCCTTTTCACCAAGTGAAGTTCAGCTCCTCTATTTGTTGAACACATAGTGGATAATATTTATTATTTTGAATGCCAAAATTTTAGCCTTCTAGTGCATTGGTCCCATCCTAATCATATAAAAAGTAAACAACCCAAGCTTCTGAAAGAGTTCTTTGTGTCACGATAGTGAAAATAGGCAATCTCTCCTTCCTTTCTCTTCTCTCTTCCCCTTCTCCTCCCCTCCTCCTCCTCCTCCTCCTCCTCCTCCTCCGTTTCCCCCTCCTCCTCCGCCTCCCCCTCCTCCTCTTAGAAAAACATATGGCTGCCCTTGTGTTCCTCAGTATGCACACTGCATTTGCCTAGAGCAGTTAACAGTCATTTTGATAAAACTTTTGTGAGTGGAGGGGAAAATTCATCTAAGAGAAATGAAGAAAAAAATTAAGACAAGATAATTTTGGCAGTAGTGAAACAGTCTACACTTAAAATATTTTTAATGCAAATTAAGGTGAAGATTTCATCTGAGCAAACTGGGGTTCTTAGGGTAAACTAGATACTTACAGGTAAACACTGCCATTGACTAGCCAGGTGAAATAGTCATCCATTAATAAAAGACAACGTCAGTAGAATTTTCATACCTGTCATACACTTCTAGCCAATGGGCAGCTAGAAGCCGAGTCTGGCGTTTATGCACTGCTTTGAACACCTTGAGGTAATGTATGTTTTCTTTAAAACATCCTGGGTATTTTAATGGCTGATGAATTGATGATTTCCAAACTTGGGAGATCACCAAAATCACTTTGGAAATTTTTAGACATGCCAAATCTTTAGTTCCATCCCAAACTTAATGAATCAGAATTTCAGAGAAGTGGGGCTTACTGCTCTAAAATAAATGGCTAATTCAAAGAATCTTTCTCCTTCCTAAATGCTTTAGGACTCTTGTGTAGTCATGTTCATGTGCATTGTTACATGATAGAAAATATGTCCTTAAAATAATTTGTTTCTGATGTTTGCTGCTAACTGTGTCTGTAGTTCAACATCATCTTTCAGGGTTAATTATCATGTTGTCAACTATTTCACTTTAAAAAAATGTACATGGGTCCCTAATTGTTTTTTAAGAATTTCCATTCTCTACTTCCTTATCTTTTTAATGATCATTCTTTAAGTGACACAGCTCTACTTCCAGGTACAAAGATTTAAGATATGTGATTATAATAGCAGCTAAAAATTATTGGCTGCTTACTATGAGCTTCATCCATTTGTATATAGTTTTTCTGTTATCTTCAAAACAACCATAGGAAGTAAATTCTATTATTTTACTTTAACAGAAGAAACTGAGTTTTGCAATGTTTTAAGTGTCAGGACCAAGATGAAGATGTGAGGCGAAAGTAACTAGAAACTGTTAGCATAACAATTCAACCAAAGGTGCAATTAAAATAATACTTCTTTTCTGTCATGTCTGGAATAATGAGATGGCCAGATTGCAGGCAGTGTGTTTACAGTGACTGTCAAGACCTGCAGGGTTAAAGCTGGTAACTAGGTGGATGCCTGCAGCAGGCAGTGGGAAAGTGTCCAGTCAAACAGAGTGTTACTCCTGGTACTCTTGGCAAAGTTCAAATCCATGGCACAAAGGCAGCAGGAGGAGATACGAGCATCAGAAAGGAGATAGTGCCATCAGAAAGGCTCAGCAGTTGGCCATGGGGCCCAGCCATGGGAACTGAAGTTCAGAAAAAGAAGTTCACTTACAAAGGAGACAAGAAGAACAAGGCAGAACCTTGGCCATGAGAGAATTGGGCATCAAACAGAAAAAAAGAATCAAGAACTGAAATTGGGAAGACCGAATAGATATTGGAACTGGTGTGGAAAGCCAAGCCCTGGTTACACAGGGCTGGGAGAAGCATAACCTAGATCTGGGAAATAAATCACAAGGTCAGAATGAAACCACCAGCAAAGCTGACTGGTTGCTGAATCAGTTAGCTTTTGGCTGGGATATCTTGTATGCCTCCAGCCTAGGGACAAGATTAGTTCCGAAATGCAGAATAAGTCTGAACCTCCAGATGGGGGCTAAGTGGCCACGGCTGTGAAGATTAGAGGGCTGTGGGGGCAGGGAGCCAAGAAACTCATTAGCCTTCAAAGCAAGAATGAAAAGTTGTTAGTGTTTAAATAAAATGTATTTAAAATGTTCAATGTAAGCAATAAGGAATGATGTTGAAATGGTAAGTGCATTGATTTTCATTTATATAAATACCTTTGTATGTTAACATATTGTATTTAGTTATGGTCATGAAGAGCAGATTGGAAACAGTTGAAGGACACAAGAATAAAGCAATAAATGAAATTAAATAGGCATGGGATGAAAGAGGCTATAAAATAAGATAGAGAGCAATAGGGGAATGATCTGACTATAGTATCAGGCAACAGAATGATCACTGAATCAGGGGAGTTTTGATACACTATTGATTTTGGACGAAACCTTGGCCAGGTCCTCTCTCCAACATAAAATATCGCACATGTTGTGTGGCAACAAAGAGTACCATTCAGTGTTTTGTTTCATTTTTTCTTTTGACACCAACTCGACTGTAAGTTTATGCATATAAATCCTCAATCCTGCAGTATGAAGTAATAACAAGATGTGAATAAATACTGATGAGTTATATCTAACAATGTTGAAACAAAAGTTAAAAATTAATTCCTGATCTTTCTTTAACCCTGGCCTAAGAAATCAGTATTTTACATTTTGACACAAGTGCTAAATCTAGTTACTCAACAATACTCAAGTACTTCCAAGATGAAGATAAATCATTATTAGAATTAAAAAGCCAGTACATAGTCAGCTGATCATATTTTTATAGTTAGATGGTTTTTTGAGTCAAGAAGCAAGTTAGACTGGAGATGGGGAAGAAAAAATAAATAAAATGGAGAGGGAAGGGAGAAGGAGAGTAGAAAAAAGGAGACAAAATAATAATTAGAGGATGGCATTGATAAACCATAATAGTAATGACATATAATTTTAATGCTTTTATTTTGAGAAAACAGATGGCGTATAATCTAAGACTCTCATTTATGTTCTATGATTTCATTTCAAGGTTTTTCTCTTACATTTTTCTTCTTATGGAAAACATCAAGACTATAAAAATCAGAAAATTGTCAGATTTTCTCGATAGGAAAGAAAGACCATTGCTACAAAAGATTCTTCTGTTATAGACATTGACCTAAATGTAGGAAAGGATTAAGTCCCAAAAGCAAGTTAAAATTCAACAGGATAAGTGGTCCACACCCCAGTACATCCGCTGTCATAGTACAGGCATCCTTTCCTTTGGATGAGCTTCAAAAATAATTGCAACACCTGTGTAAAGAGATATGCATGCCTGTTTATAGGGAAGGGGGAAGGGAAGAAGAAAGGAAAGCTTAAAAGATTGTTTCTCTCTATATTTAGACTGAAAAGAGTCAAAACTAATGCATTTATACATCAAAGAGATTCTCAAATATATTCTGCCAAATATAATTTATAAAGAAAAAGAATGGCTTATAAATAAGTCAAATATAATAAAATTGACTCATTGCAAAGTAATAAAGCCCCATCTGATAGCAGTGGGAATACCAACTTATGATTTCAGCAAATATTTCTGATACTTGGTTCACTTTAGAAATAGCTTTATACTCCCTTAATTATATTACCTGATAAATTATCTCAGTAAGTCAAAAGTAGGTCAGTAGTAACTCTGCAAGGGGAGAACAATTCCTTAGAAGTAATTAGCCTGAAACTTTCTGTTGGTCCTGTCTGTCAGAAGTAGTTCAGAGCCCTGGGGTTGATACTTGATTTCATATATATATACATATATATATATAGCAAACTGATAGCTGATTCTGATTATAAGAATGGCTGGATGTGAAATTGGCTGGATGCCTAATATTTCTGAGGCATCAGAATAGATCAGGGAAGGGAGCACAGGTGTAAGAGCAGATGCAGCCAGATGACAGATGATGTAAAGGGACAACTTAAATTATTATACATATTTGCTTTATACATATGCTTTATTCCTGCTTTAACTTTGCTTTGGTAGTATTCTCTACATGCCACTCAGGCTCCATTAGCAAAATCCTATTGGCTTAAATGCTATTAATTTCTCAGTAGTCATTCACTTTGTATCTGAAAGCATTAATGCTTTCCAGTTGTAGCTGGAAACATCCTTGTGTTTGACAGCAATGGTAGGAAAGGACAGAAGTAAAGTCATTGCAATAAAATGAGTTCCGAAGAGAGAGTGAATGAGCATCTATTATTTTCTCTTGTTTCATTGGTATTTTATAATTGAAACGGGGTGTGGTATTTGGCATTCCTTTTGTGAGTGTCTCTTACAGAGACAGTTTAGTTTGAAGTCTTTAACATCTTGCTCTTTTGATCTGAGGAGGCTCCTTGTCACTAGGAAGACTGTGTGTTGTTGGCATCCTGCCCACCTTTAATGCATTTTGGACTGTGGAGGCTCATGAATATTTGAAGCAGGGCAATGGCCGTGGACGGTCCTTGGCACTAGATTTCACCATACATATAAGTAAATTAGACATTGGGTCCTGCTGACTTTAGTACGTTTGGGTTGTGAGTTTGATAGGGAAAATTAAGACACCTCTGAGGAAAATAGAGAAAATGGTTTTATTTAAAACTACCACTGGCCGACAATTGAACAGAAAGATTGTGTTGCAAGTGGCAAGTTTCCAGTTGTTTTCTGCTAAGTAAAAAGAAGATCAGTTAGGGTTGTATATGGTATATACAAAGAAGAGGATGCTGATTAGTCACAGAATTTGAGTGAACTAAGAGTTCATTCAGTCTTCCCCTAGGGTGTTTCCCTTTTATTAATTTCCTTTGCTCTTTGGCCTCAGTACTGTAAATGTGGTCACCAAAATTAGGACTGGCTTCTAATATGAGTTTGCTCATGGAGACAATGAAAACCAGCCAAAAAAGATAATAGGTCTGGTTTAGAAAATCCAGGGTTTTGGTTGGATGTAAATATGGCTTTTGGAGAAAACTTTTTCAGTTCCAGGATTCCTGTAATTGGGGTACTACCTCCCTCTGATTGCCTCTTATCCCCATCATGAAGACAGTGGCTGTCGCCTCTGAAAATTGCCATAGTGTTTTCTGTTTGTGTCGATGGGTTGGGACTGAGGAATGAGACCTCTCTTTCCTTTAGTGATTCCATTTGTCCAGAAATTTTTTTCAGGGAGAACAGGAAATACTCAGTCCTGATTTGGGGAAACACATATCTTTCTACTCCCATAATATCAAGGGGAAAATGTTGATACTGTTAACAAAGGTATGTCCAAATGTAAAGGTTTGTTTAATTTTATTTATTCCTTTTATGTATTTCTTCGCCTATCATGATCAAGAAAAAAATAGCTCGTATTTTTCTAAATTTCATACAATGAAATAAAACTTAGAAGTGCAATTATAATTAGATAGGGCTAGTATTTCTAATATAATCTAAATGATGTACAGGGCTTTAAACAATGCCCTATGTAGACAAATGTCATATCTGTGACCCAAACTTCTCTCTAAAGTAGATGCCAGTAGTCAAATCTGCAAACTGGTATCGAAAGCTTCAAATGTTACTCAGGCAGACCAAACTAATAATAATGACATTTCAGATATGCAACAGTCAATTAACAGCAAACATCACCACCAACTAACCACTCCTCCAAAAAGGGGGTTATACTTTATGAAAGGTAAAACTTAAAAAATAAAATTGAAAATAAATGTAGTCTTTAAAACTTTAGGTCTTCTGTGATGCTAGAGTACTTCAAAAATAAATCGAATTTTCACATAAATTCTAGAGACTCTTTTAAATTTTTCTCAGTATCCATGCCCCAACTGTACTAGCTGCCACACAGCAATTAATGAAACTTAATTAGGATATGACAGCTACAAACCTAGATCTGGTGTAGAGCACCAAGAAATAGAGGAATAAAGAATTCTGAACTTTAACATATGTTTTACATAGTTTTATAATATTTATTTAGGCCACACAGTGTAAATCATGTAACTTCTATTTTATATCAAAATAATAAAATACTCCATGACAACAGAATTCCAAAGTGCAGATTGTGTTTCTACCACCAGCTTACTTGTTTTCATGACTTGTTTCTCTTTTTTACTGGCTTTTTTTAGTCTCGTTGTAGACTACACTCTGCTAATGGGATACTGCTAGCTTTTGGTGCTCACTCACCAAACTCTCACCCTCTGTTTCTTCTTGAGTTTTCTGGGTTTCACTTCCTGGCATATTCTGAGTCAGCGACTCCTGTCCCTGGAATGAAGGACTGTATGCTCCATGTTCGTGTCCCAGTGTAACATCCCAGTCTCAGAAATAAAGATATGAATTTCATTGTGGTTGTCAAAATATGACAGAACTTTTTTAAAAATGTGTATCCTGTGTGTCAGACACTACCCTACATGTTTAGATTTGTGGAGCCATTTAATCCTCACAACAATCTCATGACGTTTGATACACTAATAACCCCCATTTTTACAAATCACAAAACTGAGGCACAGAGAGGATAATCAAACTTCTCAAAGCCAAACAGTAAGTGGAAGAGCCATGATTTGAACAAGCCAGGGCAACTCCAGACACCATGCTCTTAACTACCGCTCAAGGTCTTCTCATACATGTAGTAACATAAATTGTCTGTGTGTATATAGTGTATATTATCTGTATACACAGACACGTATATACTCAATATATCTAATATATTATGTATTCAGTATAGAATTTCACATTTTAATGAAATAAAGTATAAGAACAAAGACTTTAAGTGCCAGTTTGTGATGAAATCCACCGCTAACACATCCACATTGTCTATGATGCCCTTAAAGTTGTTTTTCACTATATGTATACACAATCTATTCTTTTGCAGTTCCCTTCAAGACTGTGTGGTTGTCATTTGTTTTTGGCAAAGATATTCAATTATTATTTATGGAGAATATTCTTATTGTGGCTATGTGTACACCCAATTAGATGAGGTTACTATTCTTGAAGTTGCAGAGGAGAGAACTACCTTCTCCAGACCTTGCTTGTTTGTTTTTTTGTTTTTGTTTTTGTTTTTGTTTGTTTGTTTGTTTTTTGAGCTGCTTTAATTCAATTTGCCTGTGTTGCGGCGACAATGGCAGTTCTGTTTATGGACTACAGCAAAGATCAGTTATATGGCACAATTAAATAGGTTTCAGATCATCTTATTCAGTAAAAAGGCACATAACACAGATTTTAGAGACTGCCCATTATGGCACTCTTTACTGCTGGAGTGCCACCATCAGGAATATTTCAACAGGCTATGCAGAAACAGCACAGAGAAAGTCAGAGGAACATGAGCACAGTTCAGTAAGCCATTTGCTAAGCAAGACAGGATGTAGCTTTTTCCTTAGTGCCCTTGGGACAAGCTGATGGGCTACATGCCCTCTTCCAAGTGGCAAAGGAGTGCTTATTACAAATGTCTATTCTTGCTGTAAGAATAGAAATTATTAGAGATAAGAAATAGAAAAAGAAGGGAGAGTCACCAAATTAAATGGAAAATAAATATGGACCTTATGCCAGTGGGTTTTCATCCCTATCCCAGTGGCAATTCTCTGCTCTGTCTTTTAATTTAGCACTTAAAAATATGATGTGAAGCCTCTTATTTCTCAATCTATCGTATCTTTTTGATGATAACCATTAAAATGGAATTTTTAGGGATTTTTTCTTATTATAAAAGTTGTATGCATTTTTCATAGAGATTTTAAAAAAATAGAACTATAAAAAATACAAAAAATTGTCATCCCAATCCATAATAACCATTCTAAAAGTTGGAGACATAAATTTTCCTCCTCTGTGTGTGTTTGTGTGTGTGTGTGTGTGTGTGTGTGTGTATGTTTGTGTGTTATGAGAATCTAATCATATTTTACATATCAACAAAACCATCTCTCTCGAAAAATTTTTACTTAACTTTGAGGCTGAGTTGTTTGGTGATGTGAGGAATGATATACAAATTTATGAATAATATATTCATATTTGAACATAATTTCTGTGCTCCAAATTCAATTATTCTTTCAAAATTTTCAGCACTTCTCAAGACAAATTGATTTGAGGGTACTGTCCCAAATTTTTTTCCAAAACATTTGCCAAAGCCTATATCCCCTCTAAGTCTGTGTTAGACACTTTTCTTGGTTAACTCCAAGAGACTAGACTGTACTGGAAAACATTTCTATTGTCTGTATCCAGAGTGTACACAATAAATAGCTTTCTGAGGCATAGGCATTGTTTGCTGAGAAACTGTCCTCCCAAAAGTGTATTAAATTGGGTAGAAATCATTGCTGGTCTTTAGTGATTTACTTCCAAATAGTAATAGATTGTATGTGTTGGCTCATCTAAGCAACAAATCAGCAAGCTGTCTTCAGCAGCCGACATCTGTCTGTTCCAGACATATTTCCCTTCAAACAGGATGTGTAATATCTAATAAGTGGTTGAACAAATTGTAAAATTATGTGCAATACCCAATAGAAAAATCAATACTGCTGAAGATCTAAATGCTTATTAGAATCTTTTATAAAAGACAATAAATAATAAAAACAAATATCTGATTTTTCTAGCCCCCCGAAGCAATGTAAAATTAATCAGGGGTGATTCCATTTATCCTTTCATCACTAAGCTGTGAATGAAACATAAGAAATCAGGACAATGCACTTGGGCCAGATGATCTTCTAAAGATTGTTTACCATAGCTCTTTTTTTTTTTTAATTTATTGCAGTCTCTTCAAAGTCTTTGACATAGTATAATAGTTCACTCTGTTCGCTGAGTTCATCT